>QJPP01000413.1:0-35005 GCA_003996215.1 Jaltomata sinuosa
TATCATAGGCCGACTGAGCGCATATAAGATATAAAAGCAGTAAGTAACAGATAGCAAGAAAGCAGTCACTGAGGCAATAAGCAAGGCACAAGGAGCTAGCACAGATCATCCATAACCAAGAGCTTCAAGTAACACATGCTAGCACAGAGATACAATCACACAAAATCACTGGTGAAGGAAAGAAGAACGCACCTGGAGTCCTTGTACAACAATATAAGTAAGTAGAGAGAGAGTTGAGAAAATGGCGGTATACCGGTAACCTCAAGTGGAAGGAAAAGACGGAGAGCAGTCTAACATAATCAAAATGGAATCAACCAGTATAAGGAAATCATAACACCAATCCAATCATATGATAGCATAACCAGGGAATCACCTCACAAGTACAACCCTAGGATGAAATAACTAGGCCACAATAACCGAGAGATACCACTCAACTTCCCACAAGGATAGAGCTAGAGTCTCACACTCTGCTCAGAAGGCCACACAAAAGTGCCTCAATAAGATAGGACTCTAAAGCCCTCTCAATAATCAAAAATCCCACAACCAAAGCCTCAACAGGCTAGCCATCACTAATCTTTCAAGAACTGGGTGCCAAGACAAGCTCTAAGTAAAAACAGGAGTAAATATAGTCTACCTACAGTCCTAACGGCCGCCCATACAACCGAGGAACACAATCAAGTGAAAACAAACCCTCCGGCATCCCATACTACCGGAGCGTACACTTAACACACAACAAACAAGGGTGGGATCCAATGCATGATATTATATGATGTGAAATAGAACCTCTGTATGTCCCTCCTCCAGTGCCAATCAGGCCCAGCAGGCAGATTCCATGGAAGGACTCAGCGTGTATACCTCTACTCCACCGTATACCCTTCCCTCTGGCGCACGCAGCCCGAAGCCCCTGGCCCAAAGCAGCAAGGTCCATGGAGGTCCCCGACCCCATACTAAAACTCAGTATCAAGATATGTCATCCGGAAGCAAGTCCGGGATCAAGATAGAGACCCAGTCTCAAGTATGCATGTCCAGACCCCGTCCAGGACTAAAATAGTAGAGAATGCCTCAAAAACCCCTCCAAGGGTGCCCGGGCATAACCGGGTCTAAAACTATGGTAAATCAAGCCTAGTGCTCCGCCCTACAGAGACTAGTATCAGTAATAAAATCAAGTCTGGTGCTCTGCCCCGCAGAGACTAGTATCAGTAATAAAATCAAGTCTGATGCTCTGCCCCGCAGAGACTAGTATCAGTAATAAAATCAAGTCTGGTGCTCTGCCCCGCAGAGACTAATACCAGTAATAAAATCAGTGCGAAAACATCCAAAAATCCCTTTTTCTATCAACAACAGTACCAAAAAGGGGCCCCTAGGGCCATGCAAATTTAGGAAAACTGTCAGTAGTGGCTCACAGCCAAAACTGTAGTAAAACATGCAGGGGAAAACCTTTTTCATGGATGATATGCTCGCACACAAATATAAAAGTAGCCCAATGGCTCACAATAATTCCTATCAGCCCTGCACAGGCCCAGCAGCTACTCAGCAGACATAACCAACCTATAAGAATAATCTCTATGTCCGGGACTCGCGGACATTCCCCAATAACCCACCATCTATGTTCCAGAGTCAATACATGGTCACACAGGACCACAAGGGTAATATACAATACTACGCGAATACTATAAACAACGCATGAAATAACGGATGAACAAGGTGGACAAGGTCTGGGGTACCAACCTATAATAACCCATCCAAGGATGCTAATTAATGCAGTTATAGCCTATATACGCAGAGTCTAGATAGGGGAAAACCATAACCTACCTATCATTCGATGACTAGCTGCGGAAACGGCATCGTCCAGGCTCAAACAGCTCCAGGAAGCTCTGAATCACACAAAACAAATACTTTCAACTGAATCCCAAAAGGCGTCTCTATGAAGCCTGACCAACCAAGGTAATGGAACAATTGCTAGAATCGACAAGGCTGCAAGAACGAGCCATAGCCAATTGATAAGGTATTAATGTCACACTCGCGACCAGCCAACTCCAAAGCATAAAAATGAGGCCAATAACAATAACAAATGGCAGCTAAATCCAACAAAATACGTTAACCACATCTCCAAGGAGCGACGAGCTCCCGAGGCACTATTTCAAGGCGTACTTCATGTCATTCAATCCAATAACCATCGTTCGTGACTCCAATAAGAATCACACCAACTACCAGTACCTCCAACACCTTAACACCATCAACATACAACAATAACAACCCAATTTAATATGACAAAGGGGCTGCCCAGAGCCACAGATCCAAAATACCACTTCGTGGCTCAGAAATCCATAAAACAATACTAGAACATATAATAACGAAGGAGGGTCATAGGAGGAAGGTTGCCTCGACAAAAATCTTTGAAATACCAAGCTAAACATGCTGTTATAAGGACCCACCACGAGCTGTAACAATATACGGCAAGAAAACACGACAAACATGCCGATAACGATAAGTTCTCCTCGGAATTGATTCTAAAGCTCAAATTAAGAATGAGTCAAGAATTTAGAACCCTTACCTTCTGATAATCAAATGATTATACCATAAAAATATCAGTCCCACGAACTTCCTCCTTGCAGTAGCAACAAACGGAGCCAAAACGACGAGAAAACTATACCACGACGATGAGCTCGCGACGTAGAGAAACTTCTGTTAAACTTCCGAATTGAAAGGATCAAGGTCCATGAATTATTTCTAAGGTTTGTATCTGTTTTTCTATGGTTTTGGTCTGTTTTTATGGGTTTAAAACGAAGGAGAAGCTGATTTACTTAGGATGTGGGCCCCACTTTGACGTGTCTGCTTGTGCAGTCTTACGAAAACATGAATATCTCTCTATTATGAAGTCGTATGGATGAACGGTTTAGTGCGTTAGAAACTAGACTCGTATAACTTAGATTTGGTATATTGGGGGTCCACTAACTCTTTATAGATAGGGAGAAACACCCCAAGACATTTAACCCAAATTTGAAGAGAATTCCTTAAAGGAATTTACAATAACTTTTTCCGACTTTTGTTTCGCAACTTGCTTGACTTCAAAACTTATTATACGACCATTTTGCGATTATAATACCTCATAACACATCCTTATTAGTATATTAGACACTATTAGTCTTACCCCGAAGGCACGAGTTACTTTAAACCTTCCAAACGGGCGAGGTGTTACACGAGACATTTCTTTAACTCGAACTTTTGAGTAAGGGATTCCCTTGACCAAGAACCTTGGTTTAATTCTTTGATATTACCAAGAATGTTGACAGAAGTCAACGATTTCAAAAGTTGAAGCTCTAAAATGAGGAACGGTCATAAAGACCAAACAAATGTCCCGGGCACCGAACTACCGGTCCCGACAAGCCATAAATGACTTGGGCCGCTACAAGTAAGCTCTAATGGTACAAGAAAGGAGAAAACGTGTAAATGACCGAAAGGTTCATTACAAGACTGGAAAGAGAATTCATGTATATGCCTTCGGGAACAGAGTCTGGAGGATTGTTATTTAGTTTGGTTGATCGATTGGGGAGGAAATCATAGGGTTGGGGTAATGTATTGTTATTTCTGAGTTTTTTATATTCATTATATGGTTGTTGATGCTAGAAACTGGGAACTAGGTCGGGGGGAAGGTTCGGGGGACCATAAATGCTATGGGTAAATAATTGTCTAGTCATAGATGGCTTCGGGAATGATTGGATATAAAAGAAATAGGATAAATAAGAATGTTTGAAGCTCCCATGTTAGGGGATGTCTCCCCCCTATGTTGAGTTATCCAAAAAAGAGGGTTTCTAAATTTATGTGTTAGTTGGATACGTGCCTAGGGGTGAACCAGGACTGAGTCCCCGGATAAGAATTCAAGGTTAAGGTTGTGAACTGGATTGTTTGGTAGGTGATGGTTATTATTTTTCCCAAATATGATATGTATTCATGTACTATTGCATAGTATTGTATGGGGTTGCATGCATAGGGAATAGAATTATTAATGTCTAGCTATCATGTGTCAATTATGTGAAAAGAATTGGGTATGGTTGCTTGTTGGTTTACAAGTGTGATGTTGTTTATTAATTATTGACTTGTTAGATTATGTGTGACATTCGGTTGGCTCGGGTATCATGCCTGGTACAGGTTACATATTGGCCGGCTTGGGTACCACACCTGGTACAAGATACTAATGGTTTGCTTGGGTACCACGCCTGGTACAGGTTCTATATCGGTTGGATCGGGTACCACACCTGATATGGGCTTAATTATACATTACTAACTGTGTTTGTCGAAGGTTTAATGAGTGGACTGGGTTGAGTGTTGGAGTTGTGATTTGCTGTATTTGGTTCCTTGCAAGGCCGGGTTGTTGCACTTATATGTGAGATTAGTCCTTGGGTGGCCGGGTATTGTATGTTAACACTTATATTGGTCTAGGGATCCGTAGTTAGTCGGGGTAATGTAAGGAGGGTAATCGTCTTGGTTATTTGTTCATTGTTAATAATGGTTGAACCTGTGTCACGGGATGAGTAAGACTGAGAGTCTGGGGCTGTATAGCTGGCTGTTATTATCTGTTGAGTATTGTCTTAGGGGTCTCTTGGGTAGTATGTTACTTGTAGGTAGTGGTATGATGGTATGTGGCCTAGTCATTGAGTAGGGGAGGATGTTTTACTTCTGGTTGTTGAGTCATAGTGGTGGACTTGAATAATGGGGTGGTAGTCTGGGTCCGAACATAATTGTCAAACTAGAGTTAAGGTGACTTGGGAAGTCATAGGTGTCAGGTGTAGATTCTTCGAGTGGTGGAGTTGGTAGCAGAACAGGATAAGAAAGCTAGGGGACGGAACGAATAAGCCCATAGGAGTTAAGGTCAGGGTGGTAAGGATGGATGTTGAAGGACTGGATTATTATTACTCATTTCACATTTGTTTCTTGATTTCTTATATGGTGGTATGTAGTGGATTCGGGTCGATCAATGATGCCTACCAGTACATGTATTTGTATTGATATTACTCTTGGTATGCCTTCTTAGGTATAGTCTGATTGCAGGGTCAGTGATGTTTCATAGGTACATGACGATGGCGATCTCCAGCAACTTCTACTCTTTGATTCCATGGTGGAAGTTGTGTCTCCTTATATTTACTTGATTTCTCCTATAGTAGCTCTTGTACCTGCTTAGACTAGATCCTATGGAGGGTCATTTTCAAGTTGTAAAAGTGGTTTTACTATATTCAATTTTGTAAAGGATTCTTCCGAAATAAAGGTTTGTAAATGTTTTCATGTATTCAAAAGGAGATTTTTATGGTTTACTTTGATTTTCACACTCGCTTGTTGGATCGGGTGGTAAGAGTTCGCCTATTTAGGTGCTTAGAATAGGTACTCGCACAGTCCGGTAGTTGGGTCGTGACTTGATTCTAGGCCATAAGAATTGAAGTACTAATTTACAGGGATAAATACTTACCTTAATGAAGAATTTTGGTGAAAAAATGATGGAGTTTGCCCAAAATTGCCACAGCCCTCCCCAAAAATGTTCTTGTGAAATAATAAATATTTTGGAGAAATTTTTGCATTTACAGTGATTAACCTCGCTATAGAGGCCCAATTTTGCTATAGTGGCACCGCTATAGCAGAAGCCCCCCACTATAGCAGAGTTGACCGACTTTGACTCCCACTATAGCGAGAAGTTCTCTGTTATAGCAGCATTGCGGTAGCAGCCTGTCACCCGCTATAGTGGGTGTGACTGAACAGAAACTCAAAAATCATTCTAGTTTTTCCTATTTCACAACACACTCTAAAACCATGATGTCCCAAACCAACCCCTGTAGGTCAAGTTCGATATCGGGAGTTCTACTTACCCGAATTTATTTTCAAAAAGTCCTACGAATTTCTTAACACCTTAGCTAATAGAAAAATAAGCTAAGACTTAATTATTTAACCCAATCCTTCCCCAGATTACCCTAAACCTCACCTTACTCAGATTTCGTCCAAGACTAGCCTAGTCCAAAATTTTTAACTTTCAAACTCGGAAGATTTCTAACCCGATTTATGGTACAAATAGCTCACCCATAAAAACAAGAAGGCTCGTTATATTTATTAACCTTGTATTAATTTGATTCTAAAAGTCCCTAGCGCATTTAAAAGTTAAAACTTAATAGCAAAGGAAAAAAATGTTGAATCAATAGAAATTGGCACAGAGAGAAAAGAAAGAAAGTTAAAATGGTGTCCACATATAAAAAGTTAGTCGTTGTAGTAAGATGAACAAAATAAGAAAGATTGAAAAATATAAAGTGAAAAAAATTATTCCTTTCTTACAATGAGTGAAAAATAGGGTGAGTGTTTAAAGATAAGGGGAGATATAAAAGGGAGTGTAAAAAAATTAAAATTGGGAGACATAATGAAAATAGCATAAAATTTTGAGGTAAATATCTGAAAAGTGCATAGAGAGAGTAGCCACTAGTTAACCAAATAATTTTACACATTCCTTAGTCGACATTACAATCAAATAAAGATCTTTTGATCCTATGCTTATATTAATTTTGTTAATGGAGTATTACACTAAAGGCAAGTCTATAGTATATCTTGTATGTATGTGAATTATTTTGTGATAGTGTAATGACCCTTCTGGTCATTTACACGTTTTCTCCTTTCTTGTACCATTAGAGCTTGCTTGTAATGGCCCCAAGTCATTTATGGATTGTCAGGATCGGTAGTTCGGTGCCCAGGCTGTTTGTTTGGTCTTTATGGCCGTTCCTCATTTTAGAGCTTCAACTTTGGAGATCGTTGAATTCCGTCAACATTAATGGTAATATCAAAGAATTTAAACCAAGGTTCTAGGTCAAAGGAATCCCTTACTCGAAAGTTCGAGTTAAAGAAATGTCTCGTGTAACACCTCGCCCATTTGGAAGGTTTAAAGTAACCTATGCCTTTGGGGTAAGACTAATAGTGTATAATATACTAAGAAGGATGTGTTATGAGGTATTATAATCGCAAAATGGTCGTATGATAAGTTTTTAAGTCAAGCAAGTCGCGAAATAAAAGTCGGAAAAAGTTATTGTAAATTCCTTTAAGGGATTCTCTTTAAATTTGGGTTAAATGTCTTGGGGTGTTTCTCCCAATCTATAAAGAATTAGTAGGCCCACAATATACCAAATCGAAGGTCTATGAGTCTAGTTTTTAACGCACTAAACCGTTCATCCATACTACTTCAGAATAGAGAGATATTCACGTTTTTGTAAGACTGCACAAGCAGACACGTCAAAGTGGGGCCCACATTCTAAGTCGGTTTGCCTTTATAAATCAGCTTCTCGTTCGTTTTAAACCCATAAAAACAGACCAAAACCATAGAAAATCAGATATAAACCTTAGAAATAATCCATGGACCTTGATCCTTTCAATTCGGAAGTTTAACGGAAGTTGCTCTACGTCGCGAGCTCATCGTCGTGGTATAGTTTTCTCATCGTTTTGGCTCTGTTTGTTGCTACTGCAAGGAGGAAGTTTGTTGAACTGATATTTTTATGGTATTATCATTTGATTATGGGAAGGTAAGGGTTCTAAATCCTCGAATCATTCTTAATTTGAGCTTTAGAATCAATTTCGAGGAGAACTTATTGTTATCAGCATGTTTATCGTGTTTTCTTGCCATATATTGTTACAGCTCGTGGTGGGCCCTTATAACATCATGTTTAGCTTGGTATTTCAAAGCTTTTTGTCGATGTAACCTTCCTCCTATGACCCTCCTTCGTTATTATATGTTCTAGTATTGTTTGATAGATTTCTGAGCCACGAAGTGGTATTTTGGATCTGTGGCTCTGGGAAGCCCCTTTGTCATATTAAATTGGGTTTTTATTGTTGTATGTTGATGGTGTTAAGGTGTTTGAGGTACTGGGAAATGGTGTTATTCTTATTGGAGTCACGTACGATAGTTATTGGATTAATGACATAAAGTACGCCTTTAAATAGTGCCTCGGGAGCTCGTCACTCTTTTGAGATGTGAGTTGAATATTGTTGTTGGATTTAGCTGCCATTTCTTATTGTTATTGGCCTCATTTTATTCTTTGGAGTTGGCTGGTCGCGATTGTGACATTAAAACCTTATCAAATGGCTATGGCTCGTTCTTGCAGCCTCGTCGATTCTAGCAATTGTTCCATTACCTTGGTTGGTCAGGCTTCATAGAGACGCCTTTGAGACTTCAGTTGAAAGTGTTTTTGTGATTTGGAGCTTCCCGGAGCAGTTTGAGCCTGGACGACGTCGTTCCTGCAGCTAGTCATCGGATGACAGGTAGGTTATGGCTTTCCTACCTAGACTCTACGTATATAGGCTATAACTGCATTAATTAACATCCTTGGGTGGATTATTATAGGTTGGTACCCCAGACCTTGTCCACCTTGTTCGTCCGTTATTTCATGCGTTGTTTGTAGTATTCGCGTAGTATTGTATATTACCCTTGTGGTCCTGTGTGGTCTTGTATTGACTCTGGAATATAGATGGTGGGTTATTGAGGAATGTCCGTGAGTCCCGGACATAGAGATTATCCTTTTAGGCTGGGTATGTCTGCTGAGTAGTTGTTGGACCTGTACAGGGCTGATAGGAGTTGTTGTGAGCCATTTGGCTACTTTTATATTTGTGTGCGAGCATATCATCCATGAAAAAGGGTTTCCCCTGCATGTTTTACTACAGTTTTGGCTGCGAGCCACTACCGACAGATTTCCTAAATTTGAATAGCCCTGGGGGGGCCCATTTTTGGTACTGTTGATGATCGAAAAGGGGATTTTTGGATGTTTTTGCACTGATTTTATTACTGGTATTAGTCTCTGCGAGGTAGAGCACTAGACTTGATTTTATTACTGATACTAGTCTCTGTGGGGAGGAGCACTAGACTTGATTTACTATAGTTTTAGATCCGATTATGACCGGGCACTCTTGGAGGGGTTTTTGAGGCATTTGCTACTACTTTAGTCCTAGACAGGGTCTGGGCATGCATATTCGAGACTGGGTCTCTATCTTGATCCCGGACTTGATTCTGGATGACATGTCTTGATACTGAGTTTTAGTATGGGGTCGGGGACCTCCATGGACCTTGCCACTCTGGGCCTGGAGCTTCTATCTGCGTGCACCGGAGGGAGGGGTATACGGTGGAGTAGAGGTATACGGGCGGAGACCTTCCATGGAACCTGCCTACTGGGCCCGATTGGCACTGGAGTAGGTACATATAGAGGTTCTATTTCACATATCATATCATATCATATCATGCATTGGATTAGCACCCTTGTTTGCTGTGTGTTCAGTGTACGCTCCGGTAGTATGGGATGCCGGAGGGTTTGCTTTCACTTGATTGTGTTCCTCAGTTGTATGGGCGGCCGTTAGGACTGTAGGTAGACTATATTTACTCCTGTCTTTATTTAGAGATTTTCTTGGCACTCGGTTAGCGAAGGATTAGTGATGGTTAACTTGTTGAGGTTTCGGTTGTGGGATATCTGATTATTATGAGGGCTAGGGAGTCCTATCTTATTGAGGCACTTTTGTGTGGCCTTCTGAGCAGAGCGTGAGACTCTGGTTCTATTCTTGTGGGAAGCTGAGTGGTATCTCTCGGTTATTATGATCTAGTTATTTAATCCTAGGGTGGTACTTGTGAGGTGATTCCCTGGTTATGATATCATATGACTGGATTGGTGTTATGATTTCCTTATACTTGTTGATTCCATTTTGAGTATGTTAGACTGCTCTCCGTCTTTTTTGTTTACTTGAGGTTACCGGTATACCGCCATTTTCTCAACTCTCTCTCTACTTACTTATATTATTGTGCAAGGACTCCAGGTGTGTTCTCCTTTCCTTCACCTGTGATTCTATGTAATTGTATCTCTGTGATAGCATGTGTTACTTGAAGCTCTTGGTTATGGATGATATGTGCTAGCTCCTTGTGCCTTGCTTATTGCTTCAGTGACTGCTTTCTTGCTATCTGTTACTTACTGCTTTTATATCTTATATGCGCTCAGTCGACCGATGATACCTACTGAGTACCCATGGTTTTGGTGCTCATACCATACTTCTGCACTTTTTGGTGCAGATATTAGCTGAGCTTTTGCTGTTGAACGCATTGGAGACTCATGCAGCTTTTGGATCTTCGAGACTAGGGTGAGCGCCTGATGGTCGGGGCTTGTCTACATCTCATCTTTTGTACTATTACTCTTTGTATATTCGGAGACAGTTGTACTTATCATTTTGTTACTTCTAGCAGTTGTATTCTATTAGAAGCTTATGTACTGTCAGTACCAAGTCTTGGGGTTGGTGTAGTTTCATGATGTATATATTCGGGTAAATTGCTCCCGCGTTGTCTTATCTTTACATTATGCGTCTGCTTATCTCAGCTTGTTAAGCGTATTGGTTAGGTAGTAGCCCATTAATAGCTGTTCTGGGCTACGAGAATTGGTTCGCCTACTGGGTGGTTGTAGGTGCCATCATGACTTGAGAAATCAGGTCATGATAGCTTGGTATCAGAGCCCTAGGTTCACCGGTGTCGTGGTACAGAAGCAAGTGTCTAAGTAGAGTCTCACGGATCGGGACGATGACGTCCGTATCCTATCTGTGGGAGGTTGCAGGGCATTGTTAGGAAAAGTTTCATCTTCTTGACTCCTTATTGTGCGCTCTCAGCTTTATTGAATTCTAAAACTTTAGTTGTTCATTCATTCTGAGATGCCTCAGACGAGTGCGATAGAGGTTGGTACCGAGGCTTCTGTGCTTGTTGCTTCAGTGCTTCTGTTAGCATCAGGAATTCAGAGTGAGAGTTTACCACCTCAGATAGGGGGTGTGGGGTCAGCCCTGCCTTTGATTGGATTTATAGCTACCCCAGTTCTTCAGGACACCATGGCTAGGACTCTGAGTCCTCCGGTGAGTGTTTCAGTACCTGATTCTGTGAGTGGTGCTTCAGATAGGGTTGAGCTCCAGTTCCTCAGCAGGTTCATCTGGTAGTATTGGAGTACGAGGCGAGATTTTCTCATCAATCTTCATTTGGTAGAGGCTATTTTCAGTGTGTTAAGCATGGGAACCTTGCTAGGAATCACCCCACGATTATGTATCCCGGACAGCCTGGTTGTTATCATTGTGGAGAGATTGGTTACCTTTATTGAGTTTGTCCCCAGCGAGGGCTGGTTGGGCCTTCAATTTTGACCACTTAGTCCAGAGTTAGACCTTATCATCTTGATGCTCCTCTTGGTGGGCCAGAGGTAGAGGTTCCTGACATCGTTACTCTAGGTCAGGCTTTTGCTACCTTTGACTTATGTTAGTCCCGCTCGTGTTCCGACTTTATCCCTTCTGTCGTGTAATTGCTTATATGCCTACTTGCTACTTGTTTAAGTTGTTTGGCTATCCGAATTATAGTATTGATACGTTGTTTTATTGGTAGTTTATTCTTTAGTAGTGGATGGGGGTAAGTTAGCCTTGAGAGGTGTTTTCCCGGAGTTGTAGCTCGTGGGTAGTTCTTGTTAGTCTGTTTCTAGTTGGGTTATCCCTGTTTCATTGTGATTTTGGACTTGTGGTTGAGTTGCCCTTGTTGAGCGGTCCTAGATGGTTGTTGCCTAGGCCGTTATCTAGCGTGGCTAGAGATCCGTGTGATGGTTTGGTGTATTACCGGTAGTTGGGCCGGAGTTGAGATTTTGCCTCAGTTGGGAGATATTGGTTATGCTAGTGTGCATAGATTGGTTTGGTCTCCCGAGTGTCTAGAGTCGACCCTCTTTGTTGATTAGTTTAGGAGGTTGGCAGGTATGTGGGTTGTTCCCATAGTCTCCTCCACTTCCTGGTCCATTGGGTGTTTTGTTGTATCCCTAGCTCCAGTTGGAATGAATCTTGATCGTAGTTCTTTCGATGAGCTCTGGATGTTGGCATCGTGATTGGGTCTTGACTTTAAGCACTTCCGACTAAGTGTTGATCGTAACCTCGTGGTTAGGTTGTATTTGTAAGCATTTCGGGTGAGTTGGGCATCCGGCCCATTCTTCTCCTGCCTTATTGAATTTGACGTGTAGCTATGAGTAGTAAGGTAATGGCTTCAGGTTCTTATTCGAGAAAGGATTTGTAAGGTTTAGTATGTGCTAAGGAAGCATTTTTGTTTAGTTGAAAAAGAAGGGAGATGACTCTTTGTTTGTGTTTAAGTGTCCTCGTAGTTGCCTGAGGTGGCGATGAAGGTTTGCTTTGGGATTGTGTGTTGGTGATTCGATCCAGCCGTCTACACATTGCCGTGGGTTTTCCATCGATTGGTTTTTGTTTCAGTAGCAGCTGCGGTGTTGGCAACTTGCATTTTCAGGCCTAGTTGGCTTGGGTTCTTAAGGGTTCATTGGCAGCATACAGGTTCGACCAAGGCTTTGGTTGACAGTTTTGAAAGTTGAGGTTCAGAATCATGGCTTGGCAGGTTACATCGGATGGTTCGTGGCAGTTTCTATTTGGGTGCAGCATCCTAGTGCCGGGAGACAGTGGGTGCGGGCAACTTAGCTTCTTTACTTCAGTTGTGGATGCGGCTATTGGCCTTGGACACCTAGTCCTTGGCTAACCTCTGCAAGAGGCAGGATATTCTAGATTTTAGCAGTGTTCTAGTTAGTACGAGGTCCTTCTACCATGGTTTGACAGACTAAGCGGCGTAAGTTTGAGCTTCAGCAGTGGTGTATGCTTTATGTGGTCAGCTTATGCAGGTTGAGACTAGCGATGCTATTTTGAGTTCTGATGATACGTAGAGACTAGTAATCGCCATTCGTTTGTCAAGGATTTGAAAGCTTGTTTAATTGATTCCTCCAGATTTGCTGTTTATGTGAGGTTCCAGTGTTGGTTAGACTCGGCCAGTGTGGACTAGAAGTTTGTTATGATATATGCTTCGAAGTGGTTGGTGTTTGCAGAACCAGTAGAGCGGTTGATTTGAGCCAAAGGAATGAGTTGAAAGTATATGCAAAAATTTCTATGGCTAGATGGTAACTTTGAACCCAGGCACACTTTTTCCTTTGCCTTTGGGTTGTTTGGACTTGATATTTGTGGCATGGTGGACTTCTTCCTGAGGTGAGATTCATAAGGCGATTTCACATTCAAATGGTGTTCGAGTGTTCGGAGTAGCAGCAGTGTTTTCTAGAGTTGGGAGCTTAGCTCATGGTTACAGACTTCGTGGTAGGCTTACCACACTTCCTGCAGGATCGTGGTTTTTGTTTGGGTCTTTCGGGCAGGTTGCCCTGGTTCATTCACTTTCAGCTGATTCATACCTGGCACGATTCAGTTAGCGAATTTGGTGTTAGAAAAAAAATGTTCGTTCGTTCATTGGTGGTCAGTCACGACAGGTAACTTCATATTCAATGATATGCTAAGGGTTGTTATCTTAGATGGCAAAGGCTAGTAGCCTATATCTTGGCTTAAAACGAGTTTGAATAAAGTGGGTGACTTCATTCGTGGTAAAGTATAAGCAGGAACTATGGATCTCCGGTGTGTCAGTTGATGCTTCGAGGGTGGTTTGAGTGTTCGTCTTGTATGCAGCTTCCTATTTGTGGTGCTAAAGGATTCAGTTAAAAAAAAAGGGGGGTTTTGTGGAATAGCGGGCTAATGAGTTGGAGTTTTGGGTTGATGGATTTTCTGGCAAACTTGGTATAGTTTTGAGGATTCGAGTTTTGTGTGTTGATAGCCTTGGTGCTCTGGTTTTGGTGTTGTGTAGGTGCTTTTTGGTTAAGATTCTCGAGGTTCAGTTTGGGTTGGCAGATCTTTGGAGGTTGAAATCTAGCTTGGCTAGTAAGAATTTAACGCTTGGTTGCTTTCTTTTGTTCTGTTCTATTGGGTGTCGTCTGGTCGCGAAGGTTACCTGGGTTATCCGAGAGAGTAGTGCGGGCATGGTATCCTCTATTCTTAAATCTCTGGTATTTTCTTCCTTCTTGACTTTCGGGGATGAAAGTCTTTTTAGTTGTGGATGATGTAATGACCCTTCCGGTCATTTACACGTTTTCGCCTTTCTTGTACCATTAGAGCTTGCCTGTAACGGCCCCAAGTCATTTATGGCTTGTCGGGACCGGTAGTTCGGTGCCCAGGCCATTTGTTTGGTCTTTATGGACGTTCCTCATTTTAGAGCTTCAACTTTGGAGATCGTTGACTTCCGCCAACATTCATGGTAATATCAAAGAATTTAAACCAAGGTTCTAGGTCAAAGGAATCCCTTACTCGAAAGTTCGAGTTAAAGAAATGCCTCGTGTAACACCTCGCCCATTTGGAAGGTTTAAAGTAACCCGTGCCTTTTGGGGTAAGACTAATAGTGTCTAATATACTAAGAAGGATGTGTTATGAGGTATTATAATCGCAAAATGGTCGTATGATAAGTTTTTAAGTCAAGCAAGTCGCGAAACAAAAGTCGAAAAAAGTTATTGTAAATTTCTTTAAGGGATTCTCTTTAAATTTGGGTTAAATGTCTTGGGGTGTTTCTCCCAATCTATAAAAATTTAGTGGGACCCTAATATACCAAATCGAAGGTCTACGAGTCTAGTTTTCAAAGCACTAAACCGTTCGTCCATACGACTTCAGAATAGAGAGATATTCACGTTTTTGTAAGACTGCACAAGCAGACACGTCAAAGTGGGGCCCACATCCTAAGTCGGTTTGCCTTTATAAATCAGCTTCTCCTTCGTTTTAAACCCATAAAAATAGACCAAAACCATATAAAATCAGATATAAACCTTAGAAATAATCCATGACCTTGATCCTTTCAATTCGGAAGTTTAACGGAAGTTGCTCTACGTCGCGAGCTCATCGTCGTGGTATAGTTTTCTCGTCGTTTTGGCTCCATTTGTTGCTACTGCAAGGAGGAAGTTCCTGGAACTGATATTTTTATGGTATTATCATTTGATTATCGGAAGGTAAGGGTTCTAAATCCTCGACTCATTCTTAATTTGAGCTTTAGAATCAATTCCGAGGAGAACTTATTGTTATCGGCATGTTTGTCGTGTTTTCTTGCCGTCTATTGTTACAGCTCGTGGTGGGCCCTTATAACAGCATGTTTAGCTTGGTATTTCAAATCTTTTTGTCGAGGTAACCTTCCTCCTATGACCCTCCTTCATTATTATATGTTCTAGTATTGTTTGATAGATTTCTGAGCCACGAAGTGGTATTTTGGATCTGTGGCTCTGGTTAGCCCCTTTGTCATATTAAATTGGGTTGTTATTGTTGTATGTTGATGGTGTTAAGGTGTTGGAGGTACTGGGAATTGGTGTGATTCTTATTGGAGTCACGTACGATAGTTATTGGATTGAATGACATGAAGTACGCCTTTAAATAGTGCCTGGGGAGCTCGTCCCTCCTTTGAGATGTGAATTGAATATTGTTGTTCGATTTAGCTGCCATTTCTTATTGTTATTGGCCTCATTTTATGCTTTGGAGTTGGCTGGTCGCGAGTGTGACATTAACACCTTATCAAATGGCTATGGCTCGTTCTTGCAGCCTCGTCGATTCTAGCAATTGTTCCATTACCTTGGTTGGTCAGGCTTCATAGAGACACCTTTGGGACTTCAGTTGAAAGTGTTTTTGTGATTTGGAGCTTCCCGGAGCAGTTTGAGCCTGGACGACGTCGTTCCCTCAGCTAGTCATCGGATGACAGGTAGGTTATGGCTTTCCTACATAGACTCTGTGTATATAGGCTATAACTGCATTAATTAACATCCTTGGGTGGGTTATTATAGGTTTGTACCCCAGACCTTGTCCACCTTGTTCGTCCATTATTTCATGCGTTATTTGTAGTATTCACGTAGTATTGTATATTACCCTTGTGGTCCTGTGTGGCCTTGTATTGACTCTGGAACATAGATGGTGGGTTATTGGGGAATGTCCGCAAGTCTCGGACATAGAGATTATCCTTTTAGGCTGGTTATGTCTGCTGAGTAGTTGTTGGGCCTGTACAGGGCTGATAGGAGTTGTTGTGAGCCATTTGGCTACTTTTATATTTGTGTGCGAGCATATCATACTTGAAAGAGATTTTCCCCTGCATGTTTTACTACAGTTTTGGCTGCGAGCCACTACCGACAGTTTTCCTAAATTTGCATAGCCCGGGGGGCCCATTTTTGGTATTGTTGATGATCGAAAAGGGGATTTTTGGATGTTTTTGCACTGATTTTATTACTGGTATTAGTCTCTGCGGGGCAGAGCACCAGACTTTATTTTATTACTGATACTAGTCTCTGCGGGGCAGATTACCAGACTTGATTTTATTACTGATACTAGTCTCTGCGGGGTGGAGCACTAGACTTGATTTACCACAGTTTTAGACCCGGTTACGCCCGGGCACCCTTGGAGAAGTTTTTGAAGCATTTTCTACTACTTTAGTCCTGGACAGGGTCTAGGCATGCATATTCGAGACTGGGTCTCTATCTTGATCCCGGACTTGCTTCCGGATGACATGTCTTGATACTGAGTTTTAGTATGGGGTCGGGGACCTCCATGGACCTTGCCTCTCTGGGCCTGGAGCTTCGGGCTGCGTGCACCGGAGAGAGGGGTATACGTTGGAGTAGAGGTATACGGGCTGAGACCTTCCATGGAACCTGCCTGCTGGGCCCGATTGGCACCGGAGGAGGTACATACAGAGGTTCTATTTCACACATCATATCATGCATTGGATTCCACCCTTGTTTGTTGTGTGTTCAGTGTATGCTCCGGTAGTATGGGATGCCGGAGGGTTTGCTTTCACTTGATTTTGTTCCTCGGTTGTATGGGCGGTCGTTGGGACTGTAGGTAGACTATATTTACTCCTGTTTTTACTTAGAGCTTGTCTTGGCACCCAGTTCTTGAAAGATTAGTGATGGCTAGCCTGTTGAGGCTTTGGTTGTGGGATTTTTGATTATTGAGAGGGCTTTAGAGTCCTATCTTATTGAGGCACTTTTTTGTGGCCTTCTGAGCAGAGTGTGAGACTCTGGTTCAATTCTTGTGGGAAACTGACTGGTATCTCTCGGTTATTATGGTCTAGTTATTTCATCCTAGGGTGGTACTTGTGAGGTGATTCCCTGGTTATGCTATCATGTGACTGGATCGGTGTTATGATTTCCTTATACTTGTTGATTTCATTTTGAGTATGTTAGACTGCTCTCCGTCTTTTTTGTTTACTTGAGGTTACCGGTATACCGCCATTTTCTCAACTCTCTCTCTACTTACTTATATTATTGTGCAAGGACTCCAGGTGTGTTCTCCTTTCCTTCACCTGTGATTCTATGTAATTGTATCTCTGTGCTACCATGTGTTACTTGAAGATCTTGGTTATGGATGATCTGTGCTAGGTCCTTGTGCCTTGCTTATTGCTTCAGTGACTGCTTTCTTGCTATCTGTTACTTACTGCTTTTATATCTTATATGTGCTCAGTCGGCCGATGATACCTACTGAGTACCCATGATTTTGGTGCTCATACCATACTTCTGCACTTTTTGGTGCAGATATTAGCTGAGCTTTTGATGTTGAACGCATTGGAGACTCGTGCAGCTTTTGGATCTTCAAGACTAGGGTGAGTGCCTGATGGTCGGGGCTTGTCTACATCTCATCTTTTGTACTGTTACTCTTTGTATATTCGAAGACAGTTGTACTTATCATTTTGTTACTTCTAGCACTTGTATTCTATTAGAAGCTTCTGTACTATCGATACCAAGTCTTGGGGTTGGTGTAGTTTCATGATGTATATATTCGGGTAAATTGCTTCCGCGTTGTCTTATCTTTACATTATGCTTCTGCTTATCTCAGCTTGTTGAGCGTATTGGTTAGGTAGTAGCGCATTACTAGCTATTCCGGGCTACGGGAATTGGTTCGCCTACTAGGGGTTTGTAGGTGCCATCATGACTTGAGAAATTGGGTCGTGACAGATAGTGAGCATTATTATTTCATTTATATGCCACAAAAATTATGATATATTGTGAATATGTGAGGAGGCGTCATTCTTGATAAGTAAGGGGACATATGTGATGTAAACTTAGTGATCTATTCAATTTTTTTGATTGATGATATGATTATAATTTTTGATATGTATTATGTTGAAGAGTCTGTTCTAGGGGCTACCTCGTCTTGATGAAATTATCTTGATTTGAATTGTTCAACTTACTTTATATGAGAGTTGTTTGCATATTTGAAGTTTTTTGGTAATCTAGGTAAAAGTAACCTATTGAACTTGCATAGTGAATTGGGGGGTTAAGTTAAAAGTGTTGAGTGGTTGTTTGAGGATGAACGAAGGTTAAAGTGTAGGGTTAATATACACTCCTTTTTACTATTTTTTTTGCCTATATTGATGCTTTATTCTAAGAATAATTTGGCTTAATAATATTTATATATGCCCAATTCTATATTTATCACTTAGTTATGATATTTGTGTAATTTAGGTGAAAAGATCTAAAATTAGACTAAATTTGGCACAAAATACCAAGATTTTGGCAAAGTCAGAGGGTTATGACATGTCCGAAGGCGAAGAGGGTCAATTTTAATACCATCCCCACCCTCCCCCTTTCAAAGGTTTTATACCCCACAGAAAAATCCAAGGGCGAGGAGACTGAATTCGTGAGCTCCAAGGTGAGCATCATTGCCTCGCACCGTGAGCTGTCAAAAGCATGGGCAATATTTTGCCCTTATTCTAGTTTGACATGAAAGGTCCTTCTAGGTATTTTTAAATATTATAAATATCCTTCCTTATTAATTTTTAGAAAATAACAAATATTGTAGAGGCACAGAATAAAAGCAAAGGCTAAATTCTCTACGGTTCACTTCTTTATCTTGTACAGTTTCTTGAAAGGTACAGTCCAAGGGTAGATTACAAATCTATTAGGTGAGAATTTCACCCTATGGGATTGTTTAAATGTAATAGTGATGGTGCCTCAAGGAGAAATTCAGGAGATAATTTTGTGGCCTTTTGTGTCAAAGATCATGGAGATCTTAAGATTGCTAAGTCTAGGTGTATTCCTGACACTAGCTCACTTATTGCAGAAGCTATGGTCATGGAGGATGGCATAGAGCATTGCATTGAGCATAATATCCTCCCAGTTATTTTAGAAACTGACTGCCTAGCTCTGAAAAAGATCATTGATGGGGAGTGGGCAACCCCATGGAGTATTAGCATGGAGGTCAACAGAATCATGAAGTAGAGAACTAGAGGAGAAAGAAAAGTGACCTTTGTTATGAGGGAAAGGAACAAATTGCCTGATATTTTAACTAACTTTATTTAGATTTTGCAGGTACATAATTAATTCATCAGTTTCACAATTTTCAGGAACTTTCGGTAGGAGTATCACATATGCAGACAAAAATCAACTTCCTAATCTAAGGATAAACATTATCAGAGCTATAGAATCAGACTGAGAAGCAAGTAGCAACAACAACAACAACAGGAGGCCAACTCCATCAGGCCTCTCACAACAATAGTCAAACAATATAGAGTTCTAATCTCACTCTCACAATTCAATTACATCTCTAAAAGATATAGTAGAGGCAATCCACTCAGTTCACAAAATGTTATTTTTAACGACTATTAACCTCTTTTGAAGTGTGGTATTAATTTCTATGGAGATGCATTCACTTGGGAGAGGAAAATAGAAGTTTTAATTAGCATGATTACAAGGTTCAAGCTTATTTTTCTGTGAAAAAATTAAAAAGTTTGCAGCCTCACCTTGCTGAGATGAAATGCTACTGAATGCGGAGTTTCAAAAAATATTTCTTTATCTTAAAATCCATGGCGTTTGGTGAGAGCTTGAGGCTGCCTAAGTGGATGTGACCAGACCCTGCAATCAAGCAACACTAGTTTTCAGTATAGATGGGGACTTTTTTTTCTTTGAATCTACAGAGAAAGAAGCTAAACGAGCTTACCTTACATGTTTCCTCACCGATCTAAATCTGCCAAAATTCTTGTAAACCGCCATTAATACTAAACTAGCCGGAGAAGATGAAGAGTATATGAGTTCCCTCTCGAGTTCTCTAGAACTCTCTACTTTCCTCTTTCTTTTCTTTTTCCTTTTTTTGTTTTTCCGATTTATTTTATTGTTTTTGTAGATTATGATTTGTTTTGTTTTTAGGCTGGGTCCAATTTTGGGCCTTGTTCATTTTGTTTGTATAGATTTCTATTGATAAATTTTAGGCCTTTGTCCTTTTAGTAAAAAAAATAGATATACAAATTATAGCTTTTGTAATCCAAATTTGAGTAATTAAAAGTTCTCTTTCTAGGGTTATGGCCATAGTATGAACATCATAATCTTTATATAGATTGTTATTGTAGACTCTTCCATTATGTTTTGTTATTTTAATCTTATGCTTACTATTCTGTTGTTTAATCACCAAAATGGTAAATGGATAATTCCATGAGGAATTCAAGAGACAGATACTAGGAATAGAACATGGGCTAAAACGAGTAGGATGCATCTGCAGATGAATTTGTGGTTAAGACAGAGACGTACCTAGTTTTTCCTACTTGGCTCAAATATAGAAAGATATTTAAATGAATTTAGATTAGTTAACTATCACCGCTCACTGATGTAGTTAGGATTCTAATATGGATAGACGGTTAGAGGATTGAGAGACGATGGTCATAATACTAACTCTATGACTAAGCAATTTGGTACATATCTTAATTTAGCTTAACAATTATACATAATGGGATTATGCCAGCAACATAGCCCTATGTCATAGACTTCATCTTCTACTAAGCACATCATGTGATGCTTGATAACTCGCTCACAAATCTTTCACGGTCTTGCAAGTTCAAGTAAGCCTTATTATCACTAGATCGCTAAGGGAATGCTAAATTGAAGAAAGACATAAGAAAATTATTAAAGGGAGATTTTTATTGTAGAGAACTAGATTAAGTTTTGCTTGATGATCATTACAAATGAATGTTCTTCTATTTATACTACTCTCCTAGCGGCTAATAAGCAAATAATAGTTGTATACAAGTCCTTATATATTTACAAATAAGTCCCCTTTCTAGAATATTTCAAGGACTTTCCATGCAAATCTAAAGAATTATAGGATCTACCATGAGAAATCTCCCTATTTTTCTAGAATATTCCACTTAGGACTAGTCTTCTTCCTATACTAGATACGAAAAGGCCCGTTTACGGGCCCAACATTGAAAGTTTTGTTTATCTTTTTTCATGAAAAAATAATCGATTCTCATTTTTTTTATCTATATACACACGGAGTAATGATAAAATTCCCCATTTATAGTTCATAATAAATTATTTTTCATTTGATCAAACTAAAGCAATAACTTATAATTTGTTTAAACCTTCAATTAACATTAAAAGATTTATATGTTTCATTACTTATTCCAACCTCTAGGGCACTTTGGTGCTATAAACCTCATGCTATGCGCGGGTTTCGAAAAGGACCGGACTACAAGGGTCTATCATAAACAGTATTACCGTACATTTTTGTAAGAGATTGTTTCAATGGTTTGAACTCGTGACCTCCTGGTCACATAGCAGTAACTTTATCAGTTACGACAAGACTCCCCTTCTACTTCAATTCAATTCAATATATTATTAGCTTGATTAAAATTGCAACTTAATGTGATAATATACACAAATACCTTTTAATTTTTTTTGAGTAAAAAGATATACAATCTTCATTAGTTCAAAAACGTAAATAAAATTAATTATTTAAGAAGGCTTTTATATATATATAAATAATGTCCCTAATATGGAACAAGGCTTTTGTGGATCTTGAGAAAGAATTGAATTTTTCTAAAATTTTATTTTGATCATTAATTATGCATTTATAATTTTGCTCTTAAATAAAGTTAGAATTACTAAAATGGCTTAGTGAATCTTGAGAAAGAATTGGATTCTTCTAGAATTTTTTTGATCATTAATTACACTACACCATTTTAATTTTGTCCTTGAATAAAGTTGAATTACTAAAATGTCCTTGTGGATCTTGAGAAAGAATTAGATTCTTCTAGAATTTCATTTGGTTCATTAACTACATCATTATAATTTTATCCTTAAATAAAGTTAGAATAACTAAAATACCCTTGGTCGTCCTTCTCATGGCTCTTCTATATAATAGAAATCATAAATAAACGTAAATAAAATTAATTATTTAAGAAGGCTTTTATATATATAAAAATAATGTCCCTCACATGGAACAAAACTTTTGTGGATCTTGAGAAAGAATTGGATTCTTCTAGAATTTTTTTTATCATTAATTACATTTTGTCCTTGAATAAAGTTGAATTACTAAAATGTCCTTGTGGATCTTGAGAAAGAATTAGATTCTTCTAGAATTTCATTTTGATCATTAACTACATCATTATAGTTTTACCCTTAAATAAAGTTAGAATTACTAAATTACCCTTGGTCGTCCTTCTCATGGCTCTTCTATATAATAGATAACCCAATTTATGGTACAAATAGCTCACCCATAAAAACTAGAAGGGTCGTTACATTTATTAACCTTGTATTAATTTAATTCTAAAAGTCTCTAGCGCATTTTAAAGTTAAAACTTCAAAGCAAAGGGAAAAAATGTTGAAGATGTCCACATATAAGAAAATAGTCGTTGTTGTGAGCAAAATAAGAAAGATTGAAAAATATATAAGGAAAAAAATTGTTCCTTTCTTACAATGAGTGAAAAATATGGTGAGTGTTTAAAGATAAGGGGAGATATAAAAGAGAGTGTAAAAAAATTAAAATTGGGAGACATAATGAACATAGCATAAAATTTTAAGATAACTATCTGAAAAGTGCATAGAGAGAGTAGCCACTAGTTAACCAAATAATTTTTACACATTCCTTAGCCGACATGACAATCAAATAAAGATCTTTTGATCCTATGCTTATATTAATTTTGTTAATGGAGTATTACACTAAAGGAAAGTCTATAGTATATCTTGTATGCATGTGAATTATTTTGTAATAGTGAGCATTTTTATTTCATTTAGATGCCACAAAAATTATGATATATTGTGAATATGTGAGGAAGCGTCACTCTTAAAAAGTAAGGGCACATAGGTGATGTAAACTTGGTGATCTATTCAATTTTTTTGCTTGATGATATGATTATAATTTTTCATATGTATTATGTTGAAGAGTCTGTTCTAGAGCCTACGTCGTCTTGATAAAATTGTTTTGATTTGAATTGTTCAACTCACTTTATATGAGAGTTGTTTGCATATTTGAATTTTTTTGGTAATCTAGGTAAAAGTAACCTATTGAACTTGCATAGTGAATTGGGGGGTTAAATTAAAAGTGTTGAGTGCTTGTTTGAGGATGAACGAAGGTTAAAGTGTGGGGTTAATATACACTCCTTTTTACTATTTTTTGCCTATATTGATGCTTTATTCTAAGAATAATTTGGTTTAATAATATTTATATATGCCCAATTCTATATTTATCACTTAGTTATGATGTTTGTGTAATTTAGGTGAAAAGATCTAAAATCAGACTAAATTTGGCACAAAATACCAGGATTTTGGCAAAGTCAGAGGGTTGTGACACGTCCTAAGGCGAAGAGGGTCAATTTTAATACCACCCCCACTCTCCCCCTTTCAAAGGTTTTATACCCCACAGAAAAATCCCAGGGCGAGCAGACTGAATTCGTGAGCTCCAAGGTGAGCATCATTGCCTCGCACCGTGAGCTGTCAAAAGCATGGGCAATATTTTGCCCTTTTTCTAGTTTGACATGAAAGGTCCTTCTAGGTCTTTTTTAATATTATAAATATCCCTCCTTATTAATTTTTAGAAAATAACAAATACTGTAGAGGCACAGAATAAAAGCAAAGGCTAAATTCTCTACGGTTCACTTCTTTATCTTGTACAGTTTCTTGAAAGGTACAGTCAAAGGCTAGATTACAAATCTATTAGGTGAGAATTCCACCCTATGGGATTGCTTTAATGTAATAGTTATGATGCCTCAAGGAGAAATTCAGGAGATAATTTTGTGGCCTTTTGTGTCAAAGATCATGGAGATCTTAAGATTGCTAAGTCTAGGTGTATTCCTGACACTAGCTCACTTATTGCAGAAGCTATGGTCATGGAGGATGGCATAGAGTATTACATTGAGCATAATCTCCTCCCAGTTATTTTAGAAACTGATTGCCTAGCCCTGAAGAAGATCATTGATGGGGAGTGGGCAACCCCATGGAGTATTAGCATGGAGGTCAACAGAATCATGAAGTGGAGGACTAGAGGAGAAAGAAAAGTGACCTTTGTTATGAGGGAAAGGAACAAGTTGGCTGATATTTTAACTAACTTTTTTTTAGAATTTGCAGGTGCATAATCAATTCATCAATTTCACAATTTTCAGGAACTTCCGGTAGGAGTATCACAAATGCAGACAAAAATCAACTTTCTAATCTAAGGATAAACATTATCAGGGCTATAGAATCAGACTGAGAAACAAGCAGCAAAAACAACAACAACAACAACAACAGGAGGTCAACTCCATCAGGCCTCTTACAACTATAGTCAAACAATATAGAGTTCTAATCTCACTCTCACAATTCAATTACATCTCTAAAAGATACATTAGAGGCAATTCAGTCAGTTCACAAAATGTTATTTTTAACGACTATTAACCTCTTTCGAAGTGTGGTATTAATTTCTATGGAGATGCATTCACTTGGGAGAGGAAAATAGAAGTTTAAATTAGCATGCTTACAAGGTTCAAGCTTATTTTTCTCTGAAAAAATTGAAAAGTTTGCAGCCTCACCTTGCTGAGATGAAATTCTACTGAATGCGAAGTTTCAAAAAATAATTCTTTATCTTAAATCGATGGCGTTTGGTGAGAGCTTGAGGCTTCCTAAGTGGATGTTACCAGATCCTGCAATCAAGCAACAATAGTTTTCAGTATAGATGGGGCTTTTTTTTTCTTCGAATCTACAGAGAAAGAAGCTAAACGAGCTTACCTTACATGTTTCCTCACCGATCTAAATCTGCCAAAATTCTAATACACCGCCATCAATACTAAGCTAGCCGGAGAAGATGAAGAGTATCAGGGTTCCCTATCGAGTTCTCTAGAACTCTCTACTTTCCTCTTTATTTTCTCTTTCCTTTTTTGGTTTTTCAGATTTATTTTATTATTTTTGTAGATTATGTTTTGTTTTGTTTTTAGGCTGGGTCCAATTTTGGGCCTTGTTCATTTTGTTTGTATAGATTTCTATTGATAAATTTCAGGCTTTTGTCCTTTTAGTAAAAAAAATAGATATACAAATTATAGCTTTTGTAATCCAAATTTGAGTAATTAAAAGTTCTCTTTCTAGGGTTATGGCCATAGAATGAACATCATAATTTTTATATAGATTGTTATTGTAGACTCTTCCATTATGTTTTGTTATTTTAATCTTATGCTTACTATTCTATTGCTTAGTCACTAATATGGTAAATGGATAATTCCCTGAGGAATTCAAGAGACAGATACAAGGAATAGAATATGGGTTAAAATGAGTAGGATGCATCTGCAGATGAATTTGCGGTTATGACAGAGACGTACCTAGTTTGTCCTACTTGGCTCAAATAAAGAAAGATATTTAAATGAATTTAGATTATTCAACTATCACCTCTCAATGATGTAGTTAGGATTCTAATATGGATAGACGGTTAGAGGATTAAGAGACCATGGTCATAATATTAACTCTATGACTAAGCAATTTGGTACATATCTTAAATTAGCTTAACAACTATATATAATGGGATTATGCCAGCAACATAGCCCTATGTCATAGACTTCATCTTCTGCTAAGCACACCGTGTAGTGCTTGATAACTCACTCACAAATCTTTCATGATCTTGCAAGTTCAAGTAAGACTTTTTATCACTAGATCGCTAAGGGAATGCTAAATTGAAGAAAGACATAAGAAAATTGTTAAAGGGAGATTTTTATTGTAGAGAACCTGATTAATTTTTGCTTGATGATCTTTACAAATGAATGTCCTTCTATTTATACTACTCTCCTAGGGGCTAATATGTAAATAATAGTTATATACAAGTCCTTACATATTTACAAATAAGTCCCCTTTCTAGAATATTTCAAGGACTTTCTATGTAAATCTAAAGAATTCTAGGATCTACCATGAGAAATCTCCCTATTTTTCTAGAATATTCCACTTAGGACTAGTCTTCTTCTTATACTAGATACGGAAAGGCTCGTTTACGTCCCAACATTGAAAGTTTTGTTTATCTTTTTTCATGAAAAAATAATCGATTCTCATTTTTTTATCTATATACACACGGAGTAATGATAAAATTCTCCATTTATAGTTCATAATAAATTATTTTTCATTTGATCAAACTAAAGCAATAACTTATAATTTATATAAATCTTCAATTAACATTAAAAGATTTATATGTTTCATTACTTATTCCAACCTCTAGGACAATTTGGTGCACTAAAGCTCATGCTATGCGCGGTTTCTGAAAAGAACCGGACTACAAGGGTCTATCATACACAGTATTACCCGACATTTTGGTAAGAGATTATTTCAATGGTTTGAACTCGTGACCTCCTGGTCACATAGCAGTAACTTTATCAGTTATGGCAAGACTCCCCTTCTACTTCAATTCAATTCAATATATTATTAGCTTGATTAAAATTGCAACTTAATGTGATAATCTACACAAATACCTTTTAATTTTTTTTGAGTCAAAATATACAATTCTTTAGTTCAAAAATGTAAATAAAATAATTATTTAAGAAGGCTTTTATATGTATAAAAATAATGTCCCTCATATGGAAATAGGCTTTTGTGGATCTTGAGAAAGAATTGAATTTTTCTAGAATTTTATTTTGATCATTAATTATGCATTTATAATTTTGCTCTTAAATAAAGTTAGAATTACTAAAATGGCTTAGTGAATCTTGAGAAAGAATTGGATTCTTCTAGAATTTTTTTGATCATTAATTACACTACACCATTTTAATTTTGTCCTTGAATAAAGTTGAATTACTAAAATGACCTTGTGGATCTTGAGAAAGAATTAGATTCTTTAGTATTTCATTTTGATCATTAACTACATCATTATAATTTAACCCTTAAATAAAGTTAGAATTACTAAAATGCCCTTGTTCGTCCTTCTCATGGCTCTTCTATATAATAGAAATTATAAGTAAACGTAAATAAAATTAATTATTTAAGAAGGCTTTTATATATATATAAAAATAATGTCCCTCACATGGAACAAGGCTTTTGTGGATCTTGAGAAAGAATTAAATTTTTCTAGAATTTCATTTTGATCATTAATTATGCATTTATAATTTTGCTCTTAAATAAAGTTAGAATTACTAAATGCCATAGTGAATCTTGAGAAAGAATTGGATTCTTCTAGAAATTTTTTATCATTAATTACATTTTGTCCTTGAATAAAGTTGAATTACTAAAATGTCCTTGTGGATCTTGAGAAAGAATTAGATTCTTCTTGAATTTAATTTTGATCATTAACTACATCATTATAGTTTTACCCTTAAATAAAGTTAGAATTACTAAAATGCTCTTGGTCGTCCTTCTCATGGCTCTTCTATATAATAGATAACCCGATTTATGGTACAAATAGCTCACCCATAAAAACTAGAAGGGTCGTTACATTTATTAACCTTGTATTAATTTGATTCTAAAAGTCCCTAGCGCATTTTAAAGTTAAAACTTAAAAGCAAAGAAAAAAATGTTGAATCAATAGAAATTGGTACAGAGAGAAAAGAAAGAAAGTTAAAATGGTGTCCACATATAAAAAGTTAGTCGTTGTAGTAAGATGAGCAAAATAAGAAAGATTGAAAAATATAAAGTGAAAAAAATTGTTCCTTTCTTACAATGAATGAAAAATAGGGTGAGTGTTTAAAGATAAGGGGAGATATAAAAGGGAGTGTAAAAAAATTAAAATTGGGAGACATAATGAAAATAGCATAAAATTTTGAGGTAACTATCTGAAAAGTGCATAGAGAGAGTAGCCACTAGTTAACCAAATAATTTTTACACATTCCTTAGTCGACATTACAATCAAATAAAGATCTTTTGATCCTATGCTTATATTAATTTTGTTAATGGAGTATTACACTAAAGGCAAGTCTATAGTATATCTTGTATGTATGTGAATTATTTTGTGATAGTGAGCATTATTATTTCATTTATATGCCACAAAAATTATGATATATTGTGAATATGTGAGGAGGCGTCACTCTTGAAAAGTAAGGGCACATAGGTGATGTAAACTTAGTGATCTATTCAATTTTTTTTCTTGATGATATGATTATAATTTTTCATATGTATTATGTTGAAGAATCTGTTCTAGAGGCTACCTCGTCTTGATAAAATTATCTTGATTTGAATTGTTCAACTCACTTTATATGAGAGTTGTTTGCATATTTGAAGTTTTTTGATAATCTAGGTAAAAGTAACCTACTGAACTTGCATAGTGAATTGGGGGGTTAAGTTAAAAGTGTTGAGTGCTTGTTCGAGGATGAACGAAGGTTAAAGTGTGGGGTTAATATACACTCCTTTTTACTATTTTTTGCCTATATTGATGCTTTATTCTAACAATAATTTGGCTTAATAATATTTATATATGCCCAATTCTATATTTATCACTTAGTTATGATGTTTGTGTAATTTAGGTAAAAAGATCTAAAATCTGACTAAATTTTGCACAAAATACCAGGATTTTGGCAAAGTCAGAGGGTTGTGACACGTCCTAAGGTAAAGAGGGTCAATTTTTATACCACCCCCACCCTACCCCTTTCTAAGGTTTTATACCCCACAGAAAAATCCCAGGGCGAGGAGGCTGAATTCGTGAGCTCCAAGGTGAGCATCATTGCCTCGCACCGTGAGCTGTCAAAAGCATGGGCAATATTTTGCCCTTTTTCTAGTCTGACATGAAAGGTCTTTCTAGGTATTCTTAAATATTATAAATATCCCTCCTTATTAATTTTTAAAAAATAACAAATATTGTAGAGGCACAGAATAAAAGCAAAGGCTAAATTCTCTAGGGTTCACTTCTTTATCTTGTACAGTTTCTTGAAAGGTATAGTCCAAGGGTAGATTACAAATCTATTAGGTGAGAATTCCCCACTATGGGATTGATTAAATGTAATAGTGATGGTGCCTCAAGGAGAAATTCAGGAGATAATTTTGTGGCCTTTTGTGTCAAAGATCATGGAGATCTTAAGATTGCTAAGTCTAGGTGTATTCCTGACACTAGCTCACTTATTGCAGAAGCTATGGTCATGGAGGATCACATAGAGTATTGTATTGAGCATAATCTCCTCCCAGTTATTTTAGAAACTGATTGCCTAGCTCTAAAGAAGATCATTGATGGGGAGTGGGCAACTCCATGGAGTATTAGCATGGAGGTCAACAGAATCAGGAAGTGGAGGACTAGAGGAGAAACAAAAGTGACCTTTGTTATGAGGGAAAGGAACAAGTTGGCTGATATTTTAACTAACTTTTTTTTAGATTTTGCAGCTACATAATTAATTCATCAGTTCCACAATTTTCAGGAACTTCTGGAAGGAGTATCACTAGTGCAGACAAAAATCAACTTCCTAATCTAAGGATAAACATTATCAGGGTTATAGAATCAGACCGAGAAGCAAGCAGCAACAACAACAACAACAGGAGGCCAACTCTATCAGGCCTCTCACAACAACAGTCAAACAATATAGAGTTCTAATCTCACTCTCACAATTCAATTACATCTCTAAAAGATACAGCAGAGGCAATCCAGTCAGTTAAAAAAATGTTATTCTTAATGACTATTAACCTCTTTCGAAGTGTGGTATTAATTTCTATGGAGATGCATTCTCTTGGGAGTGGAAAATAGAAATTTTAATTAGCATGCTTACAAGGTTCAAGCTTATTTTTCTCTGAAAAAATTGAAAAGTTTGCAGCCTCACCTTGCTGAGATGAAATGCTACTGAATGCGGAGTTCCAAAAAATATTTCTTTATCTTAAAATCCATGGCGTTTGGTGAGAGCTTGAGGCTGCCTAAGTGGATGTGACCAGACCCTGCAATCAAGCAAAACTAGTTTTTAGTATATATGGGGCTTGTTTTACTTCGAATCTACAGAGAAAGAAGCTAAACGAGCTTACCTTACATGTTTCCTCACCGATCTAAATCTGCCAAAATTATTGTACACCGCCATCAATACTAAGCTAGCCGGAGAAGATGAAGAGTATCTGGGTTCCCTCTCAAGTTCTCTAGAACTCCCTACTTTCCTCTTTCTTTTCTCTTTTCTTTTTTGGTTTTTCAGATTTATTTTATTGTTTTTGTAGATTATGTTTTGTTTTTTTAGGCTGGGTCCAATTTTGGGCCTTGTTCATTTTGTTTGTATAGATTTCTATTGATAAATTTCAGGCCTTTGTCCTTTTAGTAAAAAAAATAGATATACAAATTATAGCTTTTGTAATCCAAATTTGAGTAATTAAAAGTTCTCTTTCTAGGGTTATGTCCATAGTATGAACATCATAATCTTTATATAGATTGTTATTGTAGACTCTTCCATTATGTTTTGTTATTTTAATCTTATGCTTACTATTCTGTTACTTAGTCACCAATATGGTAAATGGATAATTCCCTGAGGAATTCAAGAGATAGATACTAGGAATAGAACATGGATTAAAAGGAGTAGGATGCATCTGCAGAGGAATTTGCGGTTAGGACAGAGACGTTCCTAGTTTGTCCTACTTGGCTCAAAGATAGAAATATATTCAAATGAATTTAGATTATTTAACTATCACCGCTCAATGATGTAGTTAGGATTCTAATATGGACAGACGGTTAATGGATTGAGAGACCATGGTCATAATATTAACTCTATGACTAAGCAATTTGGTACATATCTTAAATTAGCTTAACAACTATATATAATGGGATTATGCCAGCAACATAGCCCTATGTCATAGACTTCATCTTCTACTAAGCACACCGTGTGGTGCTTGATAACTCACTCACAAATCTTTCACGATCTTACAAGTTCAAGTAAGCCTTTTTATCACTAGATCGCTAAGGGAATGCTAAATTGAAGAAAGACATCAGAAAATTGTTAAACGGAGATTTTTATTGTAGAGAACTTGATTACTTTTTGCTTGATGATCTTTACAAATGAATGTACTTCTATTTATACTACTCTCCTAGGAGCTAATATGCAAATAATAGTTATATACAAGTCTTTACGTATTTACAAATAAGTCCCCTTTCTAGAATATTTCAAGGACTTTCCATGCAAATCTAAAGATTTCTAGGATCTACCAATAGAAATCTCTCTATTTTTCTAGAATATTCCACTTAGGACTAGTCTTCTTCCTATACTAGATACGGAAATGCCCATTTACAGGCCCAACATTGAAAATTTTGTTTATCTTTTTTCATGAAAAAATAATCGATTCTCATTTTTTTATCTATATACACACGGAGTAATGATAAAATTCTCCATTTATAGTTCATAATAAATTATTTTTTATTTGATCAAACTAAGGCAATAACTTATACTTTGTTTAAACCTTCAATTAACATTAAAAGATTTATATGTTTCATTACTTATTCCAACCTCTAGGGCAATTTGGTGCACTAAAACTCATGCTATGCGCGGGTTCCAAAAAGGACCGGACTACAAGAGTCTGTCATACACAGTATTACCCTACATTTTTGTAAGAGATTATTTCAATGGTTTAAACTCGTGACCTCCTGGTCACATAGCAGTAACTTTATCAGTTATGGCAAGACTCCCCTTCTACTTCAATTCAATTCAATATATTATTAGCCTGATTAAAATTGTAACTTAATGTGGTTATCTACACAAATACCTTTTAATTTTTTTTGAGTCAAAAAATATACAATCTTCATTAGTTCAAAAACGTAAATAAAATTAATTATTTAAGTAGGCTTTTATATATATAAAAATAATGTCCCTAATATGGAACAAGGCTTTTGTGGATCTTGAGAAAGAATTGAATTTTTCTAAAATTTTATTTTGATAATTAATTATGCATTTATAATTTTGCTCTTTAATAAAGTTAGAATTACTAAAATGCCTTAGTCAATCTTGAGAAAGAATTGGATTCTTCTAGAATTTTTTTGATCATTAATTACACTACACCATTTTAATTTTGTCCTTGAATAAAGTTGAATTACTAAAATGTCCTTGTGGATCTTGAAAAAGAATTAGATTCTTCTAGAATTTCATTTTGATCATTAACTACATCATTATAATTTAACCCTTAAATAAAGTTAGAATTACTAAAATGCCCTTGGTCGTCCTTCTCATGGCTCTTCTATATAATAGAAATCATAAGTAAACGTAAATAAAATTAATTATTTAAGAAGGCTTTTCTATATATAAAAATAATGTCCCTCACATGGAACAAGTCTTTTGTGGATCTTGAGAAAGAATTAAATTTTTCTAGAATTTCATTTTGATCATTAATTATACATTTATAATTTTGCTCTTAAATAAAGTTAGAATTACTAAAATGGCTTAGTGAATCTTGAGAAAGAATTGGATTCTTCTAGAAATTTTTTTATCATTAATTCCACTACACCATTTTAATTTTATCTTTGAATAAAGTTGAATTACTAAAATGTCTTGTAATGACCCTTCCGGTCATTCCCACGTTTAAGTTTTGAAGTCAAGCAAATCGACAAAAGATATCGTAAGACCTTTAACAAATTTTCTGAACTTTGGGTCAAATGTATCAGGGCTTTTCTCTCAATATATAAAGAGTTAGAAGTCCCCCAAAATACCAAATCGAAGGTCTACGAGTCTAGTTTCCAACGCACAAAACCTCACATCCAACTGATCTCGGAGTAAAGAATTATGACTGTTTTACCGCGGACTGTCTGGCAGAAAATGGGTTGCGAACCGGGTCGCGAATCGGGTCGGGTTAAACTCGATTTAAGCCTCAATTTCACGTTTTAAAATGTCATTTCAGTTCCGAAACAGTTATAAAATATAAGGGAGGATCCCGAGAGAACTCTTGAGTATCGAAATCGTGCGTAGGCAAATTACGAGCCTAAACTTAAGAACTTTTTTAGCATCGTGCGTGTATTTGAAATATTTATTTAAAAGTTGAATTTGGTAAAAATTATATTATTATTACCTTTTTAAAATATTTTAAAGGTTCATGAAATATATCTTTGATATGATATAAGTGTATATGTATTTATTTTATAAGGTTTTTATACTCCATAATATTTTAACGGAGATAGTAAAGTTAGTTATGTTAAAAGTTATTATTATAATATAGTAGGTTTCGTTTGAAATAATTTTCTATAAATTATGGTATATTTAAAATATTATATTTATTTTACCACGAACTTATGCAATACCCGAATACATACATAACGGGCTGGAAATATTAAATATTGCCACCTCCACAACACGTGGAGGTGAGGCAAAGCAGCAAGCATGTAGTAGCTGCTAGGTGTCCAATGGGAAGCATATGATCAATTGCATGCATGGATTGTGTTAAAGTGAGTCACCCGTATAACTTTGCTGAAAGTTGTTGCATATATGTATATTACTGTTTCCTACAACTTTGCACATTATCAAATACTCTTTCACGTGTGAGGTTTTGTGGTGAGAAAAATATATTTGATAAAGTAAGTCAATTATCTACGTCAAGTTATTCAAGCCCAAATCCGATTCCGATTCCGATTTAGTTTTGGATTTTCTCGAAGTGGTTCAAGCTTGGACATCGTTGTTCTAGCAGCTTGTCGTCGGACGACAGGTAGGTTACGGTTTATTTTCCCTAGACTCCGCATATATAAAATAAAATTGTATTAATGGGCATCCTTGGGTTGGTTTATTAGGTTGGTACCACAGACCTCGACCGCTTTATTCATGTCCGCCTACTTTTGTTCCTCCGTTGCCTGTAGTATTTGCCGGTATATTTTATTTACCCTTGTGGTCCTGTGAGGCCTTGTTGACTCTGGAACATAGAAGGTGGGATTTTGGGGAATGTCCGCGAGTCCCGGGCATAGAATTATCCTTCTAGGCTGGTTATGCTTGCTGAGTAGCTGTGGGCCTGTGCAGGGTCGATAGGTTGATTGTGAGCTGCGGGGCATCTATTGTGTGTGATCATACCATTTCCATGCATATAAAGAGGTTTTATCCACGTTTTACTGTGGTTTTGGCTTCGGGCCTACTGACACTGGTTTCTAAACCTTGCATGGCCCGGGGGCCCGTTTTTGATGGAAATGATTTGGAAATGGTTGATTTCACTTGTGGAGATTTTTGGGCAAGAAAGTAAAATTATGTTTAAAATCATCAGTTTTATGATTACCGGCTAGACTCGGCAGGGCCGGGGTGCTAGTTGAGTTTTCTTGTTACTTGAGATGATTTTTAGCCTCGGTCGGACCGAGCACCTGAGATGACTTTTTTCTGTTTAGACCCGGCTACGCCCGGGAACCCTTGGAGGGATTTTTTGAAGATATTTTCCTACTATTTTTGGTCCTGGACAGGGTCTGGGCATGCATATTCGAGACTGGGTCTCTATCTTGATATCGAGACTGGGTCTCTATCTTGATACATGTTCTGATACTGAGTTTTAGTATGGGGTCTGGGACCTCCATGGACCTTGCTATCCGGGCCAGGGGCTACGGGCTGCGTGTGCCGGAAGAGGGGTATACGGGGGAGTAGAGGTATACGGGCAGAGTCCTTCCATGGAACCTACCTGCTGGGCCGGATCGGCGCTGGAGGAGGTACATACAGAGATACTATGGCACTTGAGATCTTCATGCATCATATCATTCATGGTTCGAGGTTCCACCCTTGTTTGCTGGTTGCTGATTGTACGCTCCGGTAGTATGGGATGCCGGAGGGTTTGTTTTCACTTGTTTGTGTTCCTCGGTTGTATGGGCGGCCAAGGGACTGTAGGTAGACTTTTTCTTTTTACTTACAGAATCGTTCTCTATTATGGATAAGTATGAGATTGGTATGATTAGTTGAGTTGATTCATGTCTCTGAGCATGCATATTATTACTCTTTCTCTCTTCTTCTTACACTTGAGGTTACCGGTATACCGTCCATTTCGTAAACTTATTTTATATACACTGTTATTGCAAGGACCCCAGGTGC
>QJPP01000414.1:0-179108 GCA_003996215.1 Jaltomata sinuosa
TATATTCAAAAAAGCTATATTTATTTTACCACGAATTTAATTTACGCAATACCCGAGTATATATATAACGGGATAAAATACTTTAAGGTGGACACCAACTCCACGTGGAGTTGTGGGAAGTGCACACCATGGTGCATAACGCCACCAGGCGTTCCACTAATGTTCCAAATGTTTACATTCTGCCTATGTATTGTTCCTCTAGTTAGGATTAAGTTAAATATATGTTGCTGCCTAACTTATTCTACTTCACATTTGGTAATTAAAGGATTGAACATGGTCACATGAAGCATTTACATACTTCTGTGTGTTGAAGAGATTAAGTGAGGAGTTCGTATGAACAGAATTATTGACGCAATATTCGGTCATCGAAAGAAAATCAATTATCTACGTCAAGTTATTCAAGCTCAAATCCGATTCTGATCTAGTTTTGGATTTTCTCGGAGTGGTTCGAGCTTGGACATCGTTCTAGCATCTTGTCATCGGACGACAGGTAGGTTACGGTTTATTTTCCCTAGACTCCGCATATATAGAATAAAATTGTATTAATGGGCATCCTTGGGTTGGATTATTAGGTTGGCACCACAGACCTCGACCGCGTTATTCATGTCCGCCTACTTATGTTCCTCCGTTGCTTGTAGTATTTGTCGTTATATTTTGTTTACCCTTGTGGTCCTGTGAGGCCTTGTTGACTCTGGAACATAGAAGGTGGGATTTTGGGAATGTCCGCGAGTCCCGGGCATAGAATTATCCTTCTAGGCTGGTTATGCTTGCTGAGTAGCTGTGGGCCTGTGCAGGGTCGATAGGTTGATTGTGAGCTGCGGGGAAGCTATTGTGTGTGATCATACCATTTCCATGCATATAAAGAGGTTTTATCCATGTTTTACCGTGGTTTTGGCTTCGGGCCTACTGGCACTGTTTTCTAAACCTTGCATGGCCCAGGGGGCCCGTTTTGGATGGAAATGATTTGGAAATGGTTGATTTGACTTGTGAGTATTCTTGGGTAAAAGAAAGTAAAATTATGTTTTAAGACACCAGTTTTACTACTACACTAGACTCGGCAGGGCCGGAGTGCTAGTTGAGTTTTCTTGCCACTTGAGATGATTTTTAGCCTCGGTCGGACCGAGCACCTGAGATGACTTTTACTGTTTAGACCCGGTTACGCCCGGGCACCCTTGGAGGGGTTTTTGAGACATTTTCCTACTACTTAGTCCTGGACAGGGTCTGGCATTGCATATTCGAGACTGGGTCTCCATCCTGATACCGGACTTGCTTCCGGATGACATGTTCTGATACTGAGTTTTAGTATGGGGTCGGGGACCTCCATGGACCTTGCCATCCGGGCCAGGGGCTATGGGCTGCGTGTGCCGGATGAGGGGTATATGGTGGAGTAGAGGTATACGGGCAGAGTCCTTCCATGGAACCTACCTACTTGGCCGGATCGGTGCCGGAGGAGGTACATACAGAGATACCATGGCACTTGAGATCTTCATGCATCATATCATTCATTGTTTGAGGCTCCACCCTTGTTTGCTGTTTGCTAATTGTACGCTCCGGTGGTATAGGATGCCGGAGGGTTTGTTTTCACTTTTTTGTGTTCCTCGATTGTATGGGCGGCCGGGGGACTGTAGGTAGACTTTTGCTATTTATTTACAGAATTGTTCTCTATTATGGATAAGTATGAGATTGGTTACTGCTAGACTGTTAGTTTCTGGATTTGAGATTGATATGATTAGTTGAGTTTGATTCATGTCTCTGAGAATGTCTATCACTACTCTTTCTCTGTTCTCCTTACACTTGAGGTTACCGGTATACCGTCCATTTCGTAAACTTATTTATATACACTGTTATTGCAAGGACCCCAGGTGCATTGTTTCTTACTTTCACCTGTGCCTATGGTGTGTATATTCTGCTTACTAGCCTCACATGTGGTTCTGTTGTTTTCCCTCTGGGCTAGTTCCTGTGTACCTTTCATTGATTTCCGTGACTACTTGCTTCTATTCCGTCTATTACTACGCTTTTATCTTATATGTGCCCAGTCGGCCTATGATACCTACTAGGTACCTTATGCTTCGCATTTGGTGCTCACCCCTACCCCCTGCATCTTTGGGTGCAGATCCTAGCGTGGGCCATCGCCGTTAGATCGCTGTGATTCGTGCTTGGAGATCTGTTGGGGACTACTTCAGACTGAGGGTGAGCTCTTGGCGATCGGAGCTTAGCTTTAGTTTATCTTTTGCTTCATGTACTCTATTACCATTCAGAGACATCTGTATATATAGTTTTGGTTTATTTGCACTTATGTATGTAGTTTGGCTCTATACTATGATGCCAGGTCTTGGGATTTGGTTTAGTTTCCGCATATGTATATATTTATATCCCTGTTATCTATTTTATTCGCCTTGTTCCCTTATTATTAGATAATACCCCATTACTAATTGTTCTGGGCTACGGGGATTGGTTCACCTACCGGGGGTTGTAGGTGCCATCATGGCCGAGAAATTGGGTCGTGACAGACCCAATGTGAATATGTATGTATGATGTGATCAATGGGCGTCTCTCTCAAATGTGAGGGCACAAAATGGTGACAATTTGGTGTACTAACGATTGCTATGTTTACACATGATCATGTTGGCCTTATTTTTTCATGAAGAGTCATATTTAGAGGTTGTGTGGTTTCAATGAAGAGTCTGTGAAAATATGATTAATGTATGTGTGTTGAGTGGATTATGGGTCATGATTAATCTGTGTAGTTAACTTGGCTGTGAGTAGACCTATTCAATTGGTGTATTAAAATATGTAATTTTATAGGTGTGTAGTGATTTGTTCGAGGATGAACAAAGGTTAAAGTGTGGGGTGGTGATCTTGGGAATATTTATACGCCTACCTGCCTCATTTACCCATGTTTTAGCCTTGTTTTGAGGGAAAAAGTAATGTATATCCCTATGATTACTTGCATATTCTTGATTATGAGATAATATATGTGACTAGATGCTTTGCAGGGAAAATATGGAGAAAAAACAACCCATGAGAGCTAAAAGGGAAGCATAAAAGCATTGGAAAGGAGTTAGTAAAGTTTCGGGAGAAAAAGAGAGCAAAAGAACAAAATCAGGGTTGTGGCGTATTGCTGGCGCGCCACCCCAACCCCCAAACTACTGATGGGTGTGGTTGGCATGTTGGTGGCACATCGCCCCAGGCCTCAAACTTCAGAAGACTGAAGTTGGCACTTTGGTGGCGCGATGCGCCAGAGCATAACCCAGAATTTTTTAAGCTTTTTTCTACTCCAAATCCATGTAGAAAAAGGGGTTATTTTCCTCATACTCTATAAATACATCTCAAATCATGATTTTTATCAAACTTTTGACCTACGAAGATCTAAGAGCCGCATGGAGGCCGAAGAATATTGGTTTCATCTTTTCTTCTCCTTTATTATTTATTTTATGTTTTTCTTTGGATAATTTGTTGTAATTGCTCTATGTCTATGTCGAGTTAAACTCCCCGTTCTAGGGTAATGGTATCTAACTATATGATTGTTTAGTAGATGTTTGATTTGATTATTTGTTCATCATATTAGTTGTTCTTATATTCTTGTAATTACTATTTTAATTCTTCACGACCATTAAAATAAATCTACAATCTCGTTGTGAACTCGGAAGAAGAACCATTGGGATAGAACAAAGAATATAGGGAGCAAGGCCTCTCTTTTGTAACGTAAAGGGTAGGTTCGCGACTAGGATAGGTATATACCTAGAATGCCTTATTTGGTTTATATGGGAAGATATATAAATGCGTTCGGAATAGGATGTCACTTCCCCGCTCAACGATGTGGTTGTGATGCTATTCTGGATAGGCAATTAGAGGCTCGGAAGACCATAGTTGTAGAATCAACCCCGAAATCAGCAACTAGATAAACAAACAAGTCAATGAAATTGCTTACTTAACATGATGGTTAGGGAATCCATAATCTTAAATTGATTTTATCATATTGATTACGTAAAAACCTGCTCTTTATTTGGTTAATTGTTCATTAGTTAACTTCTTCTCTTTACTTTGGTTAATAAATATTCTTTTGAGATTTACTGCTTGAATAAATAATTAGAACTAGTTCAATTTAGTGAATAGTTAATCAACAAGTCCTGTGGGTACGATATCTGGACTTACAATCCTATATTACTTTTACGATCGCGTGCATTTGCGTATGCGTTAGGATGCAACACCTATAGTAGAATGTTCTCTCCGAGCCCTTCCAAAAACCTTACCTCGAGTGGTACCTTTGAAAAAAATTATGGTTTTCTATGTGCTTGGGTAGTAAAGTCACTCAACAGTTAGTGTGAATTTAGATGTTATGGGCCATAAGTTGTAGAATGACCCCAGAGTTAGGTGTATGAATATAGAAGCATAGTATCTATAAGATTAGGATAGTGATGGACTGAAGTATATAACCATAGTCATGTATCAATGAGGTTAGTATTGGGTTGATAAGTCCCTTGGCATTAAGGGACAAGTAATAAGTTATGTGTAGGTTCCATGGTATTATGTAGAGAAAGAATGGTTGGTTAAGAAGACTCAAAGCATGTTTGATCTAGGTGAATGAGACCCTTGAATAGTAGAAAGGTAGATGTGTATACAGAGTAGTATGTTGTTTCATGGTATTCAAAGCTTCTATGGTGCTATGTTTGACTAGCTTAGAATTCTTAGGTTTCTAATTATTGGGAATGCTAGGTGCATACTATATGTTGTTCTTAGAGAAGCGATGTTAGTAAATGAATAATCAAAAGGTCAGATTGCTAAGTGTTAGAGGAAGTGGTTATATATGCATGTAAGAGAATGAGTCCTCTAGTGATAGCCATAAAGGTAAAGACGAAGCTAAGAAATGCCTCAGAAGAATACCTAGCAGGGGTTTTAGCATCTTTAGTTATAGCCTATTAGGGAGAGTTTAGCATCCATGAATATAGTGATACCCCAACCTTACAAGAGTTAGTTATTATGGACTAGTTTGGGAGATAGATCTGCAGACTTAGAGGGGTGACTTTTGAGCAAAGGAAGAGATGATAGAATGAAGAACCAAGTCGAATCTTGCAACACAACTAGTATAGAATTCTAGAAAGGGATATGATGGGATATCAATCCATTCTTATTCCAGCAGATTTCCTAGCACTTCAGTCTAAGATGACACTATACTCAGACATAATTGTGTCATACTCATGGCTAAGTTCATGCACTCCATACAAATTCATGTAAATGCTCAACTCCTAAAACAAATAGAAATTTCTCAAGACAACGATTCCAGTCTTACTCTATGATTCTATAAATCCCAGCTTTATGCTATGGGACTTGTTATATATGTAAACTCATGTCTCACAGTATACTCATTTCTATATACGCGCTTCAGTCCTAAAGATATGCCTTAATGGCAAATGAAATTATGCTACATCATGTATATGCTCAGAACAAATTCCTTGAACAGTTCATACTTATGATTCCTTACTCTAACCATGATTCCTATGTCCAAGGTTAGAGACACTGAGGCCTTTGTACTTGACTTCTCAGACCTCACCTTGAGTGGCTAGATCATGCTAAGTGTAAGCCAAGACCGATCAGTATTCCTTCATATGTGATGCGCATGCTCCCACTCTATCCCCTTCAGTGATCTTGGCATATGTTGTCATTATTGTTAGTGGAGGAAGCTAGGTAGTAGCCTAGATGGGGAGTACTAGATTTTCCTCTTTTTGTTGTCCCTTTGTAGAAGTTCTTACAATTAGAATTCCTAGATATGCTAGGGAAGAAGAGATGAGTTTCATGTACTATCAGCTACAAAGAATCCATAATATGATCATAGTAATATGCTTGAATGTCATGATGAAATACATGTGGGCTGTTGCTTTGTGCGACTAGTGATCTATTGATTAGAGTTCAAGTTTAGTTGATTTTTGTGATTAGAAGGAATATAATTCTTGGGAGATAACTCTAGATGCAAGAGATATAGTTGAGACAGGCTTGAACATGATGAAAGAAGATAGTTAGGCTTAGACCTCAGCATCTGTATATGCACTGGTGAGAATTTTAGTTGAAAATCGTAAGCGTGGTATTCAAAGAAGTAAGTGTAGTTAATAAGGTGTTCCTAAGCTTAAAAGCTGTCAACCGTATTGCTTAAGGTGGGAATGGTCTTGTTCTTAATCACTGCCCAGGGTGCTTATGCCTTATGTCCAGTAGCTTTATCTAGCAAGATAGTAGACTCCTTATATTAGACCAGTTTAGACCTTCCAGTAATCATTCCTAAGGCCAAAAGGCCTTATGTTAAGTTCAGTCCATACTAGCAAGGTTAGTCTAGAAGAGAATAGTTTTCTCATACAGTTACTTCTCTCAGTTTTATGTTCCTTTCAGTTACTGTGATTTCTAAGAATCCGTTCATTCTTTATGAGTTTCAGCTAAGTCTCTAATATCAATCCAGACTAGTTATCATTTTGGATATTCACTTTCATGTCCTATCGGTGTTCTTATGCTCTCAATATGCATACATGCCTCACGAACCCAACTGAGTTCATATTTCAGTCAAAAATCAGTTACCATGTTAGTACTCCAGCTTTTAGAACTCAGTCGGTGGGATTGTAGACCTTTCCCCACAACCTCAGATTAGTTAGTCTTTATTCGAGGATGAATGATCCCAATGGGGAGATATTAAAACGCCCCAAAAATTCTGAGCTAAGACCCAAACCATTTTGTATGAGTACCATGATCATTTCCATAGTGTATTGAGTGCTTTGGATGAGAATCATGTTCATAAGAAACTCCTATCAATAAGTTAAGTTGAAATCACCCCAACTAAAGAAGTTTCCATATAAGACTGAACTAGGGTCAACTTCAAACGATTATTACACCTAGAGTATAAAAAGTAAGGTGGCCTAGTACCCACTAAATTAAAGGTCTTCGAGTATTCTTCCCAACGCTATAAACCTCGTATTAATATGAGTCCAGAGTAAAAAGCTATCAGTGTTTTACTAAAAGGTGTCTGTCTGTTAAAATGATACACAACAACCACGAGAGAAATCCACGGCTCGTGGTTTGCCTCCATGAAACTGAACCTGCAAGTCAGTTTTTGGCTTGAGATTCATGAGGTTAATCCATGGCTAATAAATGAAACCACGGATCATGGTTTCACCTCGTGGAAATCAGTCCAGAGGATAGAAAAATGCAAAGGAAACCACTCCCTCTTTTCACGAGCCGTGGTCCATTCCATGGGCCGTGGTTCATGCCCGTGGAACCCAATGACGAGTTTTTTCAGCAGGTTTGACTTTGTTTTGTTAGGGGTCTTTTACACCTTTCTTCTATTCTTTTAACTCCTAAAATTAAGTCATTTTAGCCTCTTTTAAGTAGGATTAAATAAAAGTTATGACTAAGTTTCTCTAATCCTCTAAATTAGAATTCATAAGTTAGAAAAGGAAAGAAAGAAAAGCGTTCTCTCAGGCTTCAAACTAGGGTTCTTCCCCAAAAGCTTCCAAACCTCTAAGCTCCAGTTTAAGATTCTCCATTAAACAAGTATGTGAGTATTCAATAAGGATTTAGTTCACCATTATGCCCAAAAGCTCAGTCTTCTATTTCAAATTTCATGATGTTAGTGTAATGACCCTTTTGGTCATTCCTGCATTTATGCTTTCTTTGTACTATTAAAGATTGCCTGTAGTGGCCCGAAGTCATTTATAGCTTGCTGGGACTGGTGTTTTGGTGCGCTAGCCATTCGTTTAGCCGTTATGACCGTTTCCCTATTTTAGAACCTTAACTTAGGATATCATTGACTTTGGCTAACATTATTTGTAAACACACTCGAAATCAAATTTTGACAGTTCTGTTAGCTCTGGAGCATGAATTTTAGTCTAGATAGACCCTTGATTGGGGTCTGGGAGATTTCAATTTGGTTTTGTGTTTGTTTATGTGTTTTCTAGCCAGTTGAACTTAAAATTTTGACTTTGGTCAACTTTCAGAGAAGACGTCCTTGGATGGAAATTCTGACAGAGGTGTTAGCTTTGGAATATGGATTTTAGGGTAGAGGGACCTTTAGTTCATGTCCCGAGGCTTTCAAACTCATTTTAGGACTTGGGGTTCTCATTTGGAAAATGTTGGCCGAAGGTTGGTTTTGGGCGTTGGGCCCACTCTTTGTTAAATTGACCTTTGTTGGGTTTTTTGTCAGTTTTGTTGACTCCTAAATGTTGTTTCTAGTACATTAGCATAGTTCGTTCATGCGTGCGGGGTCCCATATGAGCTATGTGGGCCCATCCGAAGACTTTTTCCCCCTTGGTTCTCTTTTGGTTTACTGTTGCAGGTGCAGGCCTACGGCCTTCATCGCGACAACAAGGGCAGCCATCTCGATCGCAATGGTATACCTCATTGGTCGTCGCGACCATGAGGGTCCCTTCAATAGATCACGATGAAGGGCTTGTGGACCAGCCTCTTTTACTCTACGTGATTGCAAGATCCTTCCTCGCGACCGCGATGAAGCCTTTCCCCACTTATTCTTCGCGACTGCATGGCTAGTCCCCGCAATCACAATGGTCTAGCCAGCGTGGTCCTCGCGATCATGTATGGTCTCTTCCCGATCGCGAAGAAAGACCCCTGGGTAGTATCTAAACTTTCTCCTTCATTTTTGTTACTTCAACTCCGTCCAAACTCCATTGGTATCAGTCCAATCTCCCCAAAACATCATATTACTTCAATTCTTTTTGCTAGGATGCGATTTTCTTAGCCTTGATCGTTCCTTCATCATAATTGTATGTTTTATCCATTTCATTTATGAAATTCTCCTCTTGAATTTCCTTAAGTTGTTCTCTTAGATGGTAGGCTATTTTGAGTCCTTCCTTGGTCAATTTCTTCTAATATTATGAGCATGCACCCACGGGAGTTTGGTGATCGTTGTTCGCTCTTTCATATCTGGCTTTGTGTTAGAGGGCCCATTGGCCCGCCGGTGATCCGAATTTCAACCCAGCTATAATTATAGCAATATGGGTATCATTAGTCTCTTTTTAACACATATTTTATATTTATGATAGTTTGATTTCATGTTGGAGCTTCTAGGAGCAGTTTGTGCTTGGACATTATCGTTCTAGCAGCTTGTCGTCGGACGACAGTTAGGTTATGGTTTAACTATTTTAGACTTGACATATATAGTATATAATTGTACTAGTTAGCATCCTTGGATTGGGTTTATTAGCTTGGTAGCCCAGACCTTGCCCGTTCTTTCATGTCCGTATTATTCCACTCGTTTGGTTGTAGAATTCATTGTAGTTGCTTATATCACCCTTGTGGTCCTGTGTGGCCTTGTATTTGACTTTGGACAATAGATGGGGGGTTATATAGTGTCATAACCCAATTTCTCAGGTGATGATGACACCTATAACCCCCAGTAGGCGAACCAATTCCCATAGCCCAGAACGGTTAGTAATGGGCTACTACCTAACCAATGCTCACAATAAGCAAAAGCAGAATATAAAGATAGAACAAAGCGGAAGCAATAACCTGAATATACACAAAAAGAAACTACACCAACCCCAAGACTTGGTATCGACAGAACATAAGCTTTTAATAGAATGCAAGTGCTAGAGGTAACAAAATGATAAGTACAACTATCTCCGAATATACAGAGAGTAACAGTACAAAAGATGAGATGTGGTCAAGCCCCGACCGTCAGATGCTCACCCTAGTCTCGAATATACCCAAAAAATCTACACGAGTCTCCAACGTGATCAACGATGAGAACTCAACTAAGATCTGCACAGAAAGTGCAGAAGTGTAGTATGAGCACCAAAACAACGAGTACTCAGTAGGTATCATAGGCTGACTGAGCGCATATAAGATATAAAAGCAGAAAGTAACAGATAGCAAGAAAGCAGTCACTGAAGCAATAAAGGGAGCGTAAGAAGCTAGCACAGAGAATAGATAACCAGAAGCTATAAGTAAAACATGCTAGCACAGAGATACAATTACACAGAATCACAGGTGAAGGAAAGGAGAACGCACCTGGAGTCCTTACACAACATAAGTAAGTAGAGAGAGAGTTGAGAAAATAATGGTATACCGGTAACCTCAAGTAAAAGGAAAATATGGAGAGCAGTCTAACATACTCAAAATGGAATCAACCAGTATAAGGAAATCATAATACCAATCCAATCACATGATAGCATAACCAGGGAATCACCTCACAAGCACAACCCTAGGATGAAATAACTAAACCATAATAGCCGAGAGATACCACTCAGCTTCCCACAAGAATAGAACCAGAGTCTCACACTCTGCTCAGAAGGCCACACAAAAGTGCCTCAATAAGATAGGACTCCCTAGCCCTCACAATAATCAGACATCCCACAACCGAAACCTCAACAGGTTAACCATAACTAATCCTTCACTAACCGTGTGCCAATATAAGCTCATAATAAAGACAGGAGTAAATATAGTCTACCTACAGTCCCAACGGCCGCCCATCCAACCGAGGAACACAATCAAGTGAAAGAAAACCCTCCGGCATCCCATACTACCGGAGCGTACAATCAACAAACAGCAAATAAGGGTGGAATCCAATGCATGATATGATATGATGTGTGAAATAGAACCTCTGTATGTACCTCCTCCGGTGCCGATCGGGCCCAGCAGGCAGGTTCTATAGAAGGACTCAGCCCGTATACCTCTACCCCACTGTATACCGTTCCCTCCGGCACACGCAACCCAAAGCCCCAGGCCAAGAGCGGCAAGGTCCATGGAGGTCCCCGACCCCATATTAAAACTTAGTATCAAGACTTATCATCCGGAAGCAAGTCCGGGATCAAGATAGAGACCCAGTCTCGAATATGCATGCCTAGACCCTATCCAGGACTAAAGTAGTAGAAAATGCCTCAAAAACCCTTCCAAGGGTGCCCGGGCTATAGTAAATCAAGTCTAGTTCTCTTCCCCGCAGAGACTAGTACCAGTAATAAAATCAGTGCGAAAACATCCAAAAATCCCCTTTTCTATCATCAACAGTACCAAAAAGGGGCCCCCGAGGCCATGCAGATTTAGGAAAAACTATCGGTAGTGGCCTGCAGCCAAAACTGTAGTACAACATGCAGGGGAAAATCTTTTTCATGGATGATATGCTCGCACACAAATATAAAATTAGCCCAATGGCTCACAACAACTCCTATTAGCCCTACACAGGCCCAACAACTACTCAACAGACATAACCAGCCTAAAAGGATCATCTCTATGTCCAGGTCTCGCGAACATTCCCCAAATAACCCACCGTCTATGTTCCAGAGTCAATACAAGGTCACACAAGACCACAAGGGTAATATACAATACTACACGAATACTACAAACAATGCATGAAATAGCGGACGAACAAGGCGGACAAGGTCTTAGGTACCAACCTATAATAACCCACCCAAGGATGTTAATTAATGCAGTTATAGCTTATATACGCAGAGTCTAGGTAGGGAAAGCCATAACCTACCTATTATCTAATGACTAGCTGTGGGAACGATGTCATTCAGGCTCGAACTGCACCGGGGAGCTCCAAAACAAAATCAAACTCGAACCTAGGCTTGAATACTTGATGTAGATAATTGATTTTCTTTCGATGACCAAATATTGCGTCAAAATAATTTTCCCTCAGAAATCTTCGTTAGCGCATATAGAATCAACGTGCACAAAATATGATGAATGAAAATTATGTTGAAAGAAGTGATATGTATGTTGACAACAATTTACATATTGCAAATTGTTTAAGTGATCATAAGTGTAATATGCTGCCAACTTAATTAATCCATATTCTACACAAAGCATGCAATAACATGCTAAAAGGGACAAGTGGCAGTACACCAAGCTTGTTGTCCATTCCCTTCACCTCCACGTGGTAGTGGAGGTGGCAACACTTAATTAATTTTTATCTCATTATGCATATATTCGGGTATTGTATAGGTTCGTGGTAAAATATATGTAATTTTTTAAATATACCATAACTAATAGAAAATCATTTCCAATAAAACCTACTATATTATAATAGTAATTTTTTAACCTAACTAAATTTACTATCTCTGTTAAAATATTATAATGTATAAAAACCTTATAAAATAAGTACATACACAATTATATCATAACAAAAGTATTTTTCATAGAACTTTAAAATATTTTAGGAAGGCAATAAAATATAGTTTTTTATCATATACAACTTTTAAATAAAAACTAAATAAAAATATTTTCAAATACGCATGATGTTAGTAAAATTCTTAAATGTAGACTCGCAAGCCTTTGCTACGGAACGGGGGTTAAGGTCATACGGTCGCAATTCACCATCGCACGATTTTGATACTCAGTTTCTAAGATAGGGAATTGGTCATAACGACTAATCAAACGGTCAGGGCACCAAACCACCGGTCCCAGCAAGCCATAAATGACTTGGGGCCGCTACAGGAAAGCTCTAACAGTGCAAGAAAAGCATGAGCGCGGGAATGACCGAAAGGGTCATTACGTATAAGAATTTCCATGAGTCTCGAACATTGATATTGCGATCATAGGCTGGTTATATGTGTTGTTGAGCAATTAGAGTCTGTGCAAGACCGATAGGTTGATTATGAGCCGTTGGGCTACCATTTGTGTTAGAGCATGCCATATTCATGCATAAAAAGAGGGGTTTCACATGTTTTACTACGGTTTTGGCTTCGGGCCTACTATTGATGATTTTATAAACCTTGTATGGCTCGAGGGCTCTTTTTCAATAAAAATGGATGTAAAAGGTTTGGAATTGTTTTCATGGATCTGCTTGGGGTAAGAGAGTTAAAAGGATGATTTTATCACTATTTTTATACTTATGCTAGACTTGGCTGGGCCGTAGTACTAGACTTGATTTCCTATTGATTTGAGATGGTATTAGACTCGGTAAAGCCAAGCATCAGACTTGTTTTACTGTTGTTTTAGACTCGATTGTGGCCGGGCACCCTTATTGGGGGTTTTGAGACTTATTTCACTGATTTAGACCCGGAGAGACTTTGGGCATGCACTTTTGAGATTTTGTTACTTGTTTGGATCCGGCTACATTCTGAACTGTTATATTGAGATTTGAGATTTAGTATATGGTCTAGGACCTCCATGGAACTTGCTGATCTGGACTAGGGGCTACGTGCTGAGTGTGCCATAGGAGGAGTATATAGTGTAGTTGAGGTATACGGGTGATACCATCATGGTTAGATTAGAGCATATTAAGAGGGGCTTCTACATATAGATGATAGCTTGGAGCCCGAAAAAATCCATAGGGCAACAAATACACAATCACTTTTGGGATATTTTTCTAATAGGCTATTTGTGTAAAGGCAATAACTATAAATAGTTGCCTTAGCCATTTTCATACTTAGATTATTGATGACTGAATTGTCTTGAATAGACTAGATATTTTTGTGACTCTAGGTTAGGGTAGTGATTGGGTTCAATTCCAATTGTTAACTAAGATCGAGTGATTAGGGTGGATTCTCGAATTGCTTGTGTTATCTTCTTCGCTTGATCGATCATCGAGTTATCATCTTGTGGATTCAATTTGGTTTCTCAGGCATTTGATTGAGTTCTCTTCTCCCTTGATCGATTGTGGATTCTGTTAGCCCTTCTTTCTTCTATTCTCATCCCTTTTTCTAATATATCCCTCTATCTTCAATTTGTGTTGCTTGTTTATATGTTTTTGATATCGATTTTGATCATTTCTGATTGAGATCATTATCATTTTTGTATCAGATCTTAAGTTTTAAGAGTTGTTCCATCAATTCGTAAGTCTTAGGTTCATAAATTTAATTTTTTTTTCGAAAAACTCGTCCAAAAAAATTCTGAAATTTTTTGAGCTTGATTTGTTATATTTGACCCTAGATTCATATTCCCAAGTGTTTTTTGAGTCTAAATCCATGATTTAAAGTTATTTTGAGTTGGAAAAAACATTTCACCATCAAAGGAGCTTGAAGGTTTCAAGACTTTAAAATGGGTCTTGAGATTAGGGGTGATTCAAGATAGAAGAAGTATTGGGGTTTGTTCTCTAGCTAAAAAGGAAGCTTCTCCTAAAATTTGAGACGATTTCAAGTTGATTTGAAGGGTATTGAATAATTGGTGTTCCTGGTGAACTTGAAGGTTTGAAGAACTTCATAAACTTGAAAAATGGGTCTTTCAATTTGGATTTTGATTTAGCACACAAAGTATTGGGTTTTGTTCTCTAGGTCAAGGGGGAGCTACTCCTAATTTTTGGGTTGATTTCGTGAAGAATTAGATAGGGTTGGAAATTTGAATGTTCTTGGTGTTCTTCATGTGTTCTTGGTATCCTTGAGGAAGAAGGTGGAAAAAGGTACATTTTGTCTAAAACCCCAATTGAAAAAGAGAGAAAAGGTGTTTGTGGTCCAAAAATTAGATAAGGTGGGTCCAAGGAATGAAAAGGAATTCTGAAAATAGAGCAAAAAGAAAAAAAGATTTTCCGTGTGCCAATCAGACGTTGCCAGCTATCTGAAAGGGACCTGCGTCATCCAGTTAGCTCCAGCGTGGATCTGAGCCGTGTTGACGAAAGGCTTCTGCGTGAGCCAACCAGAAAAGTGGCTTTCGCATCAGCAAGACATCGACAATCCATCTCCCCCCAGCTATCAGCTTCTGTGTCCCTCAGTCGGCCTCCGTGTTGAGCCATTAGCTTCTGCCCCTCGATTCTGGCTCCAGTGACTTCCAGCCTGCCCCCAGGCCCTCCAAAAATTGCTCAGCACCTATAAATAATTGCCAGACAAATGTGACACGCGTGTGACACCCAGATTGATAAGGCAAGCAATTTCCAGCACTTGTCTAGCACCCCAAAATGATTCTAAGTGTTAAAATTGGTTGGTTTTTTCTTCTACACTCATTTTTCTTCCATTTCTCTACTATTTAACATAATTAACATCTTTAATTACTTGTTAACTAGTTTTGAATCATCAATCATCTCTTTGATTCTTCAAATCAAGCAACAACAAGTAACTTCTTCTACATTTGTTACTTAATTTTTTTGAGTCTAATTTTTTTCATGACAATTTATCTTCAACTTTTCTTGCTTATTTCCACTGAAAGTTCTTGGCTCCCGTTTGTTATCTTTTAAGAATTCTTTCAAGAGTCACAAGGATATATTCCTCCACAAGGATAGATAACCTTGATTTGATTGAGCGAAGAAGATAGCACAAGCAATTCAGGAATCCACCCTAATCACTCGATCTAAGTTAACAATTGGAATTGAACCCATTTACTACCCTACCCTAGAGTCACTAAAATATCAAGTCTATTCAAGACAATTCAATCATCAATAATCTATGTATGAAAATGGCTATGGAAACTATTTATAGTTATTGCCTTTACACAAATAGCCTATTACAAAAATAACCAAAAAGTGATTGTGTATTTGTTTCTCCATGGCTTTCTTCGGGCTCCAAGCTATCATCCATATGTAGAATCCCCTCTTAATGTGCTCTAAGCTAACAATGATCGTATCATAAGGCCGTGTCCTTCCATGGATCGTACCTGCTGGGCCCATAGGAGCCAGAGAGGTACATACAGAGTTAGTGTTCCACCTTGTTTTCACTATTGCATTATATCATTCATTTGTGTGAGATTGCACCCTTATTTTTTGTTTGTTGATTGTATGCTCCATTAGTATAGGATGCTGGAGGGTTTGTATTCACTTGTATGCGTTCCTCGGGTTCATGGGTGCCCGTTGGGACAGTATGTAGATTTATTGTTATTTTCTCATGATATTGATCCTTATTATGACTACATTCTATTATTGGTGATTTAGAGTTGTATTATATACATTGGTTCTCTTGATGGTTATACTTGGGCTATCGGTTGATTTTTCCTGACTTGAGAATGGTATTACTAGTATGATTGAGTTATTAGTCTTGTTTTCGAGCATGATTAGTGTTATCTCCTTTCCGTCTTCCCTTTTTACTTATGGTTACCAGTATATCGCCTATTTTTAAAGACTCTTTTTATATATTGTTATTGCGAGGACCCCAGGTGCGTCATTTCTTTCTTTCACCTGTGTCTGTAAGATATATATTTCTAGTAGCTAGCCAAGCATGTTGTTTTCTTCTTGTATCCTTATGTGCTAGATTCTGTGTGCCTATTCGTTGCTTCTGTGACTACTTGTTTCATATCTGCTATATTATTGTCTTTATATCTTATATTCTCCCAGTCGGCCTATGATACCTACTGGGTACCCATTGCTTAGAAATTTGTGCTCATACTACACTCTGCATCTTTCTGGTGTAGATCCTAGTGTGGCCCATGTTGATCCGTTAGACACTCGTGCGGGCTGATCTTTTGGACTATCCGAGACTGTGGGTGAGCTCTTGGCGACCATAACTTAGCTTTTAGTTCATCTTTTATATTATGTACTCTTTTACTATTCGGAGACATGTGTATATACTTTTGGATCCTTTGTGTCACGACCCGATTTCTCGGTCATGACAACACCTACAACCCCCCAGTAGGCGAACCAATCCCCTTAGCCCAGAACGGCCAGTAATGGGCCACTATCTAACAATCTAAGCGGAAGAAATAGTTTAATAAGCAGAAGCAAGGAAAAACGATAAAGAGAATAGATAACAGGAGTACATACATACATATGCGGAAGCTACACCAAGCCCAAAACCTGGTATCATAGTATAGACCCAGAACTACATATAAAGAGTACGAAGTATACAAAATAATATATACACAAATGTCTCTGAGTAGTAATAGAGTACATCAAGCAAAAGATAAACTAAAAGCTAATCTCCGATCGCCAGGAGCTCACCCTCAGTCTGGATAGTCAATAATCCTCAAGAACGACTCACATCGATCTAGCAGCGATGTCCCATACTAGGATCTGCACCAGAAGATGCAAAGTGTAGTATGAGAACCAAATGTGAAACATAAGGTACCCAGTAGGTATCATAGGCCGACTTGGCACATATAAGATAAAAGCGTAGTAACAGACCGAATAGAAAAACAATTAGTCATGGAATTCTACGAAAAAGTCTCATAGGAACTAGCCTAGAGGGAAGACAACAGAAACAACATACAATGCTAGCAAGTAGAATATAAAAAAACAGGCACAGGTGAAAGTAAGAAATGATGTATCTTGGATCCTTGCAATAACAGTATATACATAATAAGTTTTAGAAGTGGATGGTATACCGCTAACCTCAAGTACAAGGGAAGGAAAAAAAGAGTAAAGATAGACATGCTCAGAAAAAAGGAACCAGTAACCAACTAATCATATCAATCTCAAATTTAGAAACTAACAATCTAGCGGTAAATAATCTCATAATTTTAACCGTAGCAGGGGATAACACAGCGATAAAGTAACATGAGTCTACCTACAGCCCCTCGGCCGCCCATACAACCGAGGAATGCAAACAAGTGAAAACAACCTCCGCCCGCCCATACAACTGGAGCGTACACTCAACAAATAGCAAACAAGGGTGGAATCTCAACCAATGAATTATATGATGCATGAAGATCTCAGGGTGAAATGGTAACTCTGTATGTACCCCCTCCAGTGCCGATCGGGCCCAGCAGGTAGGTTTCATGGAAGGACACTACCCGTTTACCTCTACTGCGCCGTATACCCTTCCTCCGGCACACGCAGCCCTAGGCCCCAGGTTTGGAATGGCAAGGTCCATGGAGGTCCTTAACCCCATAATAAAATGTTGTATCGAAACATGTCATCCGAAAGTAAGTCCGTGTTCAAGCTAGAGACCCAGTCTCGAATATGCATGCCCAGACCCTGTACAAGACTAAAGTAGTGGTAAAAATGCCTCAAAAACCCCTGCAAGGGTGCCCGGGCATAACCGGGTCTAAGACAATAGAAAGTCATCTCAGGTGTTCGGTCCGACCGAGGCTAAAGTCATCCCAAATAAGTAAGAAAACTCAACTATCACCCTGACCTTGCCGAGTCTAGCATTAATAGTAAAAATGGTGATAGAAATCCTAATTTAACTTTACTTTACCCCCAAAAGATCCACATGTTAAGTCAAACCATTTCCAACCCATTTTCGTTCAAAACGGACCCCTAAGCCAATGAATGGTTTTGAAAATCAGTTCCAGTAGGCCCAAAGCCAAAACCATAGTAAAGCATGGATAAAACCTCTTTATATGTAATAAAATGATATGATTTAACCCAAATAGCCGACCAGCAGCTCACAATCAACCTATCGGCCCTGCACAGGCTCTAACCACTCTACAACACAGATAGCCAGTATAATATCACGATAATGATGTCCGGGACTCACGGTCATCCCCGAATAACCCACCATCTATGGTCCAGAGTCAAAACAAGGCCACATAGGACCATAAGGGTGATAATATCAGCTACGGAGAATACTACACACAATGGAGGAAAGAAACGAGGAGAAACATGGAAAACGGTCAAATTTTTTAGTACCAACCTAATAACCCAACCCAAGGATGCCAGCTAGTATATTTTATCCGATATTTGCTAAGTGTAGGGAGTTTAGACCGTAACCTACCTATCGTCCGATGACAAGTTGCTGGGAAAACAAAATCCAAGCCCGAATCACTCCGAGAAACCCCGAACAATAATCAAACTATCAAAAATATAAATAATACGTCAAGGCGAGTCTACCGATACCCATATTGCTATAATAATAATAGCCGGGCCAAAATTCAGGTCATCGGCGGGACTGTGGGCCTCGCAACCTGAAACCAAAAATGATAATGCACAATATGATCATCGAGACCATAGGAGTACATGCCAAGAAAGTCAAGGAAATTGGGCAACAAATTTGAGCTAAAATAGCCCCTAATAGCCAAGAACCCACTTATGGAAAATACGGAATAAAATAAGAAGTTAGGCAAGGATTACTTACTCCAAAAATAAAATTTAAGCCAAGTGGAATAATTCTCCAAACCCACAAACATGCAAGAGCTATGAGGCAGCCACTACAACAATATTCAAGCTTTTGGAATTTTACAACAATGGTGAATTTTATAGAAAACCAAAAGGAAGCAAGTTGGGGAAGATGACTTACCAAGAGACGAAGAAGCACGGATTTATGATGAACAACAATTTCCCCAAGGTTAGAACTGGTATTGGAGAAATTTTGGGAGAGTGTTTGACTGTTTGGAGTTGGGAAAAGTGAGAAATGGAGCTGGAAACGCAGCTTAAATATCTTCTGGCCCAAGACTCCGTGAACGCGGCCAGGCATCGCGTAGGCGATGGCCAATTTCCTTGGCAGCTAGCCAGGCCTGAGCGTACGCAGCCGAGCCCCCGCGTAGGCGATTCTCATTTTTCTCGGCGGCTGGCCTTGCTCTTCGTGTAGGCGGCCAACCCACTCGTAGGCGAAGGCCAAGCCCAAGGCAGGCTTACTTTTCCCTTCGCGTAGAAGACGAGCCCACGCGTAGGCGAAGGCAATGGCTATTCCATGACAGCAAGAGCCAGCCAACATCAAGTCAAGAGAGAAATTTCTCTGACGGACCCTCGGGAACACATTCGGGGTCCTGCGAACACAAACGAATGGAGCTATTCAACTAAAAATGGCATTCTAGACTCAAAAGAATCAATGAAAATCTCACCGGAGGTTGATAGCACAAAAAGTGGGCCCCACACCCAAGAACCAACTTTAGGCCTATCTTTCCTAAACGGAACACGAAGGCCTAAAATGAGTACAGAAGCCTCGGGACCCGAACGAAAAGTCCCCCTAGCCCAAAGTCGACACTCCAGAGCTAACATCGCTGTCAAAATTTCCATCCGCGTTCGTCTTCTTCAAATGTTGTCCAAAGTTAAACTTTCAAGTTCAACTTGGCTAAAACCCAAAAACCAAGACAAAACAACACCGAAAGCTCCTAGAACCTTACCAAGGGTCCTTCTAGACCAAAATTCACGCTCGAAGCTAATGAAACTGTCGGAATTCGATTTCGAGCGCATTTAACAAGAATGTTGACTAAAGTCAATCAAATTCTAATTTAAGGCTTTAAAATAGGTAAATGACCAAAACAACCAAACGAACGACCAGGGCACTAAACCACCAATCCCAGCAAGTCATAAATGACTTGGAGTCGCTACAGGAAAACTCTAACATTATAATGAATGCGAAAACACAAAGATGACCTGAAGGGTCATCACAACATCCACTACTAAAAAGACTTTCGTGCTCGAAAGTAAAGAGGAAGGGAGTACCTGAAGGCTCGAACAACTGCGTATACTGAGCACGTAACTCACTCTTGGTCTTCCAAGTAGCCTTCTCGATCGGATGATGTCTCCACTGAACTTTCACAACTTGAATCTCCCTAGATCTCAATCTCCTGATATCTCTGTCCAGAATAGCTATCTGCTTCTCAACAAAAGATAAACTCTCATCCAATTGAACCGAATCCGAATCCAACACATGAGACTTATCTGGAAAATACCAGCGCAACATCAAAACAAGAAAAACTAGATGATCAGATGAAAACATCGGAGGCAAAGCTAACATGTAGGAAACACTACCAACCCTCTGTATAATCTCAAATAGCCCAATAAACCGGGGGCTAAGCTTGCCCCACTGACCAAATCTCATCACGCCCTTCACAGGGGATACTCGAAGGAAAACCAAGTAACCAACACTGAACTCCAAGGCACAAAGTCTACGATCAACGTAGCACTTCTGCCAACCCTAGGCCGCTCTAAGTCTGTCCTGAATCAAACATACTCGGTCCTAGGAATCTCTAAGCAAATCTGTACTCTGTGGCTTGGACTCTAACCTATCAAACCAACCAATCGGTGACCTGCAACGCCTACCATAAAAGGCCTCGAAATGTGCCATGCCTATGCTCGAATGAAAGCTATTATTATAAGCAAACTATGCCAAAGGCACAAATTGATTGCATGAACCTCCAAAGTCAAGAACACAAGCCCAAAGCATGTCCTCCAGGACCTGAATAGTCCTCTCAGACTGGCCATCTGTCTGATGGTGGAAAGTAGTACTAAGCTTAACCTCTGTACCCAAATCTCACTGAATCGCCCTCCAGAACTAAGATGTGAACTGAGTGTCTCGATATGAAATGATAAAAGCTGGGACCCCATGCAATCGAACAATCTCACGAAGGTAGATCTGGGCTAACTTCTATACACCATAAGAAGTCTGAACCGACAAGAAATGTGCTGACTTTGTCAGCCTATCAATTATCACCCAAATGGAATCAAACCCTTGAGAAGTACGAGGCAAACCAACAATGAAGTCCATGGTAAGTCACTACATCAAGCCACCCGGTCTTATGTGCTCGAACTTAACCTTATGAAAGTTCAAGCACCAAGATACAAACTCCGCTACATCCCACTTCATATAGCTCCACCAGTAAAGCTATCTCAAATCTCTCTACATCTTCTCCGCGCCAGGATGAATGGTGTATCTAGAATAATGTGCCTCATGAAGTATTAACTGAATCAAATCTCTAACCCTTCGAACACAAAGATGACTATCAAACCACAAAATTCCATCAGAACCCAAAGTAGCTCGGCTGGCCACACCCTAAACTACCTGATCATGAAGGTCACACAAACTCTGATCCTCAAATTATCGGCTCTGAATCTGATCAACTAGAGTAGAACGGACCTCAACACAGGCAATAACTCAACTGGATCCGACAAAACAAGCCTAACTAAGCGGTTGGCCAAGGATTGGATGTCCAAGGCCAATGGCCGCTCAGAAACTGCAAGGGAAGCTAGGCTTCCCATACTCACCGCTTTCTGGCTCAAGGCATCTGCTACTACATTTGCCTTGCCCGGATGGTATAGAATAGTAAAATCATAGTCCTTCAGCAACTCAATCCATCTACTTTGCCTCGAGTTCATATCTCACTGACTCGTAATGTACTAAAGACTACGGTGATCGGTGAATATCTCAGAATGAACTCCATATAAGTAGTGCCTCTAGATCTTGAGCACAATGACTACTGCCGTCAACTCGTCATGAGTGGGGTAGTTGCGCTCGTGAACCTTCAACTACCTTGACAAATATGCTATCACTCAGCCCTGCTGCATCAACACACAACCATGACCAACCTTGGAAGCATCACAATACACGGCAAAAATCTGACCCTCGACCGGTAAAGTCAAAATTGGAGCTGAAGTCAATAAGGACTTAAGCCTCTGGAACCTATCCTCGCACTGATCCGACCACTGGAATGGAATTTCCTTCCTAGTCAGCACAGTCAAGGGTGCTACTATGGAAGAAAATCTCTGAATGAACCTCCTATAGTAACCTGCTAACCCATTAAAGATGCGAACCTCGGTAACAGTAGTGGGTCTAGGCCAATCATGAACTGCGGAAATCTTACTTGGATAAACTTTGATCCCATACTTAGACACCACGTGTCCTAGGAATGCAACTGACTGAAGCCAAAACTCACACTTTGAGAACTTGGCATAAAGCTGATGATATCTCAAAGTCTAAAGTACAGTCCACAAGTGCTCCTCATGCTTGTCCCTACTCCGGGAGTATACCAGGATGTCATTAATGAAGACTATTAGAACATATCCAAGTACATGCTAAGAACCCTATGCATCAAATCCATAAAGGTTGCGGGGGCATTAGTCAACCGAAAAGACATCACCAGGAACTCATAGGGGCCATAACGTGTCCTGAATGCTGTCTTAGGGATATCTTCCGCCCTAATCCTTAGCTGATAGTAGCCAGACCTCAAATTAATCTTTGAAAAACATGGTTGAACCTTGGAGCTGATCAAACAAGTCATCAATCCTCTGCATCAGATACCTATTCTTCACTGTCACCTTATTCAACTGCTAATAATCAATACACATCCATATCGACCCATCCTTCTTATTCACGAAGAGAACAAGAGCACCCCAAAGAGACACACTCGGTCTAATAAGACCCTTAGCTAACAAGTCCTGGAGCTTCTCTTTAAGCTCCCTCAACTCAGCAGAAGCCATATGGTAAGGAGGAATAAAAATGGGCCTGGTGCTCGGCTCTAACTCAATGGAAAAATCAATATCTCTCTCAGGTGGAAGGCCTGGCAGGTCGGTAGGGAACACATCCAGGAAGTCTATAACCACAGGAACATACTTAGGAGATGGAGGGTCAGCACTAGCATTTCAGACATATGCTAGATAACCTAAACACCTGCGAGAGATCAACTTCCTAGCTCGAAGACAAGAGATAATCCCAGATGGTTTGCGGCTAACAGAACCCTGCCACGAAATCGGGGATATACCTGGCACAACGATGGTAACGAACTTGGCATAACAATCCAAAACCGCACGGTGAGGGGATAACCAGTCCATGCCTAGTATGACATCAAAATATAACATATCAAGTATCATCAAATCACCCCAAGTCTCAAAATCACCAACAAATATCATGCAAGATCTGAAAATCTGATCCACTACTAAAAAATCTCCTACTGGGGTCAAAACAGAAACAGGAACAGATAATGGCTCACTAGCCAACCCTAAACTAGGCAAAAAGTAGGCAGATACATATGAACAAGTGGATCCAGGATCAAATAAAGCCATAGTAGACTGATGGCATACAGAAATCATACCTATAATCACGGCATCCGAGACCTCTGCCTCTGGTCTCCCAAGGACCGGATAGAATTGACGATGACCTCCACCTGCCTGACAGTCATCCCTACCACCTGCTCTGCAACATGTAGCACCACCTCTACCCTGACCACCAACTCTTTGAGCCGGTGGCAGAACTGACCGAACAGTCTAAGCTGGCGGAGCGGCCTGCTAAATTGCACCCTACTAGGGGCAATCTCTAGCAAAATGACCAATAATACCACAGGTGAAACAAGCCACTGACGACCTACTTGGTCAGGATGAACCAGCAGAACCCATATGGCCACCATGGCCTAACAACCCAGATGCTGTACCCCTCAAAGACTGACTGTTGTAGCCCTGATGGCTTCTCTGACCCTGCTCAAATTGAGTACTACCAAAAGCCTGAAGTGAAGCCTGAACCGGTCGGCTGGACTGACCCTGGTGCTACTATGGCTGATAACCCCGATCCCACTGGCCTGAACCTCTATCACCATGTCTGGAACCACTATAGCCACCCTGATATCGAGGCCCCTTTTCTCTGGTCCCGGTGTTATGATGACACGAATCCACTACAGTATGGGCATAGTCCGCAATAGTCTGGAAAGACCAACCACTAGTAACAAATATATCTGTAGGCTCTCTAAACTCTCTTCGTAGCCCCCAAACAAATCTACGAACCCTGCCAGCCTCAGTAGGCATAATCATGGCCCCAAATAGAGCAAGCTGATGGAAATGGGTCTCGTACTCCGAGATAGTTGTAGTATCCTGAGCAAGTCTAGTAAACTCCTCTCTCCACCTCTCTCTGTTGCTCTGAGGTAAGAATTTGGACATGAAGGCCTCATAGAACTTAGACCAAGTCAAGAGAGGTGATGTACAAGGTCTGCTAGCAGCCTGTGCCCTCCACCATAACTTTGTTGGACCCTCCAGGTGATGAGTATTATAGCCAACCTCGTGAGTCTCTAGCAATCCAAGATGATGTAACATCTCCTCACAGGTAGTAATGAAGTCGTTTGGGTCCTGTCCAGACGTACCAGTGAATCTCGGTGGTGATAATCTCAGAAATCTACTCAAGGCCTTCAGCTTTTCATCTGTCATAGCTGGGCGAAGAGCAAGAGGATGTGCAACCATAGGAACTGGAATAACCTCAGCATCGAAAGCTGCAGTAGCAGGCTGCGCTTCTGAACTCTGGACACCCAGGGCTTCCCCCTGAGTGCAAGTATGTGCTACCTCAAAAGTTCTCTCCCCAATCATACCTAGAAGCTTAACAAGTAAACCCTGAATATCCAAAGACTGAGCTAGGGCAGAAGATAGCACAAAAACAAGGGCTAGAACTAGTGGTACCTGGGATGTCCCCGGGTCCATATGCTGCTTCCCAGGAACAAGTTGTGGCTCATAATCAAACTCAGGCTCTATCTCGACTCTAGTAGCTCTAGCAGGTTCCTCTGCTCTAGGATGACCTCGACCCCTACCTCTACCCTTGCGACCACCCCGACCCCTAGATAGAGTTGGAGGTGCAAGGGTAGAAGGCTCGCCTCTGCCAGAAGCTGAAGATCTCATATGAACCATCTGCAGAAGAGTGAACCAGAATAAGTGAGATTTCCAGAAACTTTCAAGGTTACTATGCACGAGGTAGAAACAAGAAAAGTCCAATTTTCCTAAGATGTCACTATAGCCTCCCGAAGATTGTGTATAGACGTCTACGCCCTGATCTGCAGGACTCTAATAGACATTGGCTCCTATACCAATGACACCGGTGAACCTAGATCTCTGATAACAAGCTATCACGACCCGACAACCCCCCTGTAGGCGAACAAATCCCCATAGCCCGAAATGGTCAGTAATGGGCAACTATCTAACAATCTAAGCAGAAGAAATAATTTAATATGTAGAAGCAAGGGAATAAGATAAATAGAATAGATAACAAGAGTACATAAATACATAGGCAAAAGCTAAACCAAACCCAAAACCTGGTATCATAGTATAGAGACGGAACTACATATAACGAGTATGAAGCATCCAAAATAATATATACACAAATGTATCTGAGAAGTAATAGAGTACATAAAGCAAAAGATAAACTAAAATCTAAGCTCCGTTCGCCGAGAGCTCACCCTCAGTCTGGATAGTCCAAAATCCTCAAGCACAACTCATAGCGATCTAGCGACGATGTTCCTCACTAGGATGCACCAGAAGATGCAGAGTGTAGTATGAGCACCAAAAACAAAGCATAAGGTACCTAGTAGGTATCATATGCTAACTGGGAACATATAATATAAAAGCGTATAAATAGAAAGAATAGAAAAACAAGTAGTCACAGAATTCTATGAAAAAGTCACAGAGGAACTAGCTTAGAGGGAAGACGACAAAAACAACATACAAGGCTAGCAAGTAGAATATACACACAACAAGCACATGTGAAAATATGAAATGCTGCACCTGGGATCCTTGCAATAACAGTATATACATAATATGTTTTAGAAGTGGACGGTATACCGGTAACCTCAAGTACGTGGGAAGGAAGAAGAGAGTAAAGATAGATATGCTCAGAAAATAGGAATCAGTAACCAACTAATCATATCAATCTCAAATCCAAAAACTAATGACCTAGCAGTAAACAATCTCATAATTATAACTGTAGCAGGGGATAACACTACGATGAAGTAACAAGAGTCTACCTACAGTCCCTCGGCCGCCCATACAATCGAGGAACGCAAACAAGTGAAAAGAACCCTCCGATCGCCCATACAATCAGAGTGCACACTTAATAAAACAACAAACAAGGATAGAATCTCAAACAATGAATGATATGATGCATAAAGAACTCTGGGTGAAATGTTAACTATGTATGTACCCCCTCCGGTGCCGATCAGGCCCAGCATGTAGGTTTCATGGAAGGACACTGCCCGTTTACCTCTACTCTGCCGTATACCATCCCTCCGGCACACGCAGCACTAGGCCCCAGGTCCGAAACAACAAGGTCCATGGAGGTCCTGGACCTCATACTAAAACTCAGTATCAAAATATGTCATCCGAAAGTAAGTCCGGGTTCAAGCTAGAGACCCAATCTTGAATATGCATGCCTAGGACTAAAGAAGTCAAAAAAATGCCTCAAAAATCCCTCCAAGGGTGATCGGGCATAACTGGGTCTAAGACAATAGAAAGTCATCTCCGGTGCTCGGTCTGACCGAGGCTAAAGTCATCCCAAATCAGTAAGAAAACTCAACTAGCACCCTAGCCCTGCCGAGTCTAGCGTTAATAGTAAAACTGGTGATAGAAATCATAATTTCACTTTATTTTACCCCAAGAAGATCCACATGTTAAGTCAAACCATTTCCAATCCATTTACGTTGAAAATGGGCCCCCAAGGCCATGCAAGGTTTAGAAAATCAGTTCCAGTAGGTTCGAAGCCAAAATAGTAGTAAAGCATGGATAAAACCTCTTTATATGCATGAGCATGATATGATTAAACACAAATAACCTCCCAGCAGAACAATCAACATATTGGCCCTGCACAGGCTCCAATCGCTATACAAAATAGATAACCAGTATAATATCATGATTCCAATGCCCGGGACTAATGCGCACCCCTGAATAACCCACAATCTATGGTCTAGAGTTAAAAAAGTCCACACATTACCATAAAGTTGATAATATCAATTACGAAGAATACTTCACACAACGGAGGAAAGAAACTCGGCAAAACATGGAAAGCGGTCAAAGTCTGTGGTACCAACCTAATAACCCAACGCAAGGATGCCAGCTAGTACAATTTTATCCAATATATGCTATGTCTAGGGAGTTTAGACCATAACATACCTGTCGTCCGATGATAAGTTATTGGGACAATGAAATCTAAGCCCAAATCGCTCTGAGAAACCCCGAACGATAATCAAACTATCAAAAACGAAAATAATACATCAAGACGAGTCTAACAATACCCCATATTGCTATAATAATATCCGAGATAAAATTTTGGTCACCGGCGGGCCTGTGGGCCAGCAACAAAAAACCAAAAACGAAACTGCACAATATGATCACCGAGACCATAGGAGTGTATGCCCAAAAAATCAAGGAAATTGGGCAACAAATTTGAGCTAAAACAACCCCTAATAGCCAAGAACCCAATTATGGAAAATACGGAATAAAATTGGAAATTAGGCAAGGATTACTTACTCCAAAGATAGAATTTAAGCCAAGACGGATAATTCTCCAAACCCACAAACATGCAAGAGCTATGAGGCAGCCACTACACCAATTTTCAATCTTTTCAAATTTACCAACAATGGTGGATTTTAGAGAAAACCAAAAGGAAGCTAGTTGGGGAAGATGACTTACCATGAGATGAAGAAGCTCAGATTTATGATGAACAACAATTTCCCCAAGGTTAGAACTGGTATTGGATCAATTTTGGGAGAGTTTAAGTGTTTGGAGTTGGGAAAAGTGAGAAATAGAGATGGGAAAACGTATGGCCACAACTTAAATAGATGCAGGCCCAAGCTTCCACGAACACGTTAGGCATCGCATAGGAGATGGCCAATTTCCTCGGCAGCTGGACAGGTTTGCGCGTACACAGTCTGGCGCCCGCATAGGCGATGCGCATTTTTCTCAGCGGCTGGCCTTGCCCTTTGCGTAGGCGGCCAGCCCACATGTAAGTGAAGGCCAAGCCCAAGGCAGGCTGACTTTGCCCTTCGCATAGGCGGCCAGCCCACGCGTAGGCGAAAGAAAAGGCTGTGCCATGACAGTTACAACCAGCCAACAACAAATTCAAGAGAGAAATTTCTTCGATGCACCCTCAGGAACACATCCGGGGTCCCGCGAACACAAACGAACAGAGTTATTTGACTAAATATGACCTTTTGGACTCAACAAAATTGATGAAAATCCTAACGAAGGTCGATAGAATAAAAAATGGGCCGCACACCCAAGAATTAACTTTAGGCCTATCTTTCTAAAATGGAACTCCAAGGCCTAAAATGAGCCCAGAAGCCTCGGGACCCAAACTAAAGGTCCCTCTAGACTAAAGTTGACATTATGGAGCTAACAACACCGTCAGATTTTCTATTCGAGGCTATCTTCTTCGAATGTTGACGAAAGTCAAACTTTCAAGTTCAACTTAGCTTAAACACAAAAACTAAGACAAAGAAATACTGAAAGCTCCTAGAACCTGACCAAGGGTCATTTACACAAAATTGTATGCTCCTGAGATAACGGAACTGACAGAATTTGATTCCTAGCACGTTTACGAAGAATGTTGACTAAAGTCAATGATATTCTAAGTTAAGTCTCTAAAATAGGCAAACAACCAAAACAACCAAATGAACTACCAGGTCACCAAACCACCAGTCCTAGCAAGTCATAAATGACTTGGGGTTGCTATAAGAAAACTCTAACAGTATTATGAATGTGAAAACGCGAAGATAACCGGAAGGGTCATCATACTTTGTACTCTGTTGATGTAGTTCAAACTCTTATACTATAATACTAGGTTGTGGGTTTTGTTTAGATTCCTCTTATTCAATTATGTATCTTATTTCTTTATCTTATTTTTCTTACTTACAAGCAGAGTATTATGATTTTTCCATTTGCTTGTTACATAGTAGTCCATTACTAACCGTTCTGGGCTATGAGGATTTGTCCGCCTATAGGGGGGTTTTAGGTGCCATCATGATTGAGAAAATAGGTCATGATAGCTTGGTATCAGAGCCTAGGTTCACTGTTGTCATCAGTATAGGAGCTAATGTCTTGTAGAGTCCTACGTATCTTGGCAGAGACGTCCGTACTCAATCTTTGAGAGGCTACAGTGGCATCTTAGGATACATGAACCTTTCTTGCTTCTATCTCCTACATAGTATCCTTGATAGTTTCTTGAATCTCACTTGTTCTAGGTAACTCTTCTGCAGATAGTTCATACGAGATCATCGACATCAAGCAGAGGAGAGCCTTCGACCCTTGCACCTCTGACTCTAGCTAGGGGCCGGGGAGGTCATGGAGGTGGAGCTAGGGGATGTACCTGAACAATAACACCTGCTAGAGCTCCTAGGGTTGAGGTTGAGCCCAAGTATGAGCCTGATATTATTCCAGTACAGTAGCCTGTGGACTGAGGGACAACCCAGGAACCACAAGTGGCAGCACTAGTTTTAGTGCCAGCTTCTGCCGCAGATCCTTTGTCAGATGTTTGGGGTTTACTTATATAGTTGTTGGGCATGGTAAAGGGTCAGCCTTATGAGGTAGCACAGACATATACTTATAGGGACCTAGGTGTTCAAAATTCAAGAGCGTAGCCTGCTAATGCGGCTCCCCATGCTGAGGTTCTTTCGGTTTAATCTGTTGCGTAGCCTCTTACTCCTAAGACAACTATGACAGAGATGAAGTAGAAGGCTCTGGGCAAATTTATGAGATTGGTCCACCTAGATTTTCGGGTACTCCAGGTCAGGATCCATATGATTTTATCACTACTTGTGAGAAGATGCTACACCATTTGAGTTTGTTGGAGACTCACAAAATTAGGTACACTACTAATTTGCTTAAGGGCCTAACAAAGTTATGGTGGAGGGCCCAGGTTGCTTGCAGGCCATCTTCATCACCTCCGTTAGATTTGTGAGAGTTCTATGAGGCCTTTATGGCCAAGTTCTTGCCACAGAGTGATAGAGAGCATCATAGGGAGAAGTTCACTAGACTTATACAGGGTTCTATGAGCGTATTTAAGTACGAGACACACTTTCATCAGCTTGTTCCATTTTGGGCTATGATTATCCCCACCGAGCTCGAAAAAGTTTACATATTCATTTAGGGTTTAAGATAAGAGTTCAAACAGTTAGCTGAGGTGTTAGTTTCTAGCGAGCTATCCTTCTAGGATATTGTGGATCATATTTGTCCTATGGAGGACTTGTACTACTATAATCTGAGGTCTAGAGATAAGAGGACTCTATATCAGGGTAGCTACAGTAGTCCCCATCACAATGGTCAAGGTTTAGACTAGTAGGCTGAGGTTATCAACCACATCAGCACCAACATGAGTCTAGTCAATCGGTTCAGGCTTTGCTTCAGGCTGCTGGTAGTTCTCAGTTTGAGAAGGGTCAGAGTAGCCAGCAGGGTTACAATGGTCAGACTCCATACACTGGAGTTGCTAATTCATCCAGACATGGTAGGCCATCAGGGCCTTGTTATGAGTGTGGGATCATTGGGCACTATGCTAGAGATTGCTCCCAGTGGGGTGCAATTCAGCCATTTGCTCACCCGACTAAGCCTATCCATGCAATTTAGCCATCGGCTAGAGGAGCTGGTGGTCAGGCTTGGAGTGGTTCCCAGCGAGGCATGAAAGGTGGTAGGGATTCTTGTCGGTTAGGTGGTGGTCATCATCAGTTTTATGCAGTCCCTAGGAGACTAGATGCGGAGGCCTCAAATATGGTTTTCACAGGTACGATTTTTGTATGCCGTCAATCAACTTTGGCTTTATTTCATCTTGGATCTACTTGCTCATATGTATCTACCTACTTTATAGTTTGTTTGGGGTTGGCTAGTGATCTACTATCTGTACTTGTATCTGTTTCGACCCCAGTAGGAGATTCTTTAGTAGTAGTGGATCGGATTGTGAGGTTCTATATGATTTCTGTTAGAGATATTGAGACTTGGGGTGATTTGATGATCCTTGATATGTTAGACTTTGATTTTATTCTAGGCATGGACTGGTTATCCCCTCATCGTGCAGTTTTGGATTGTTATGCCAAGACCATTACCATAGTCGTTCCTGTCATATCCCCGGTTGTGTGGCAGGGTTTTGTTAGTTGTGTACCATCTTTGATCGTTCTTGCCTTCGTGCTAGGAAGTTGATTTCTCACAGGTGTTTGGCTTATCTAGCATATGCTCGAGATGCTAGTGCCATCCCTTTTTCTTGTGAGTCATTTCTTGTGGTTAGAAATTTCCTAGATGTGAAACCTAACGACCTGCTAGGCCTCTCACCTGAGAGACATATTGACTTTGCCATTGAGTTAGAGCCGGGCACCAGACCTATTTTTAGTTCTCCTTACCATATGGCTCCATCTGAGTTGAGAGTGCTTAAGGAGCAGCTCCAAGACTTGATAGCTAAGGGTTTTATTAGGCCAATTTTATCATCTTGGGGTGCTCCAATTCTTTTTGTGAAGAAGAAAGATGGGTCGATGCAGATGTGTATTGATTATAGGCAACTGAATAAGGTAACTGATAAGAATAGGTATCCAATGCCGTGCATAGATGATCTGTTTGATCAGCTTCATAGTTTTTCCATGTTTTCAAAGATTAATTTGAGGTCATGCAACCACAAGTTGAGGATTAAGGCGGATGGCATCTCGACGACATCATTCAGGACATGTTATGGCCACTATGAGTACCTGGTGATGTCTTTTGGATTGACTAATGCCCCCGTAGCTTTCATAAACTTGACGCTCAAGGTGCATAGCCCATAATTGGACTCATTGGTAATAGTTTTCATAGGCAATATCTTGATATACTCGCAGAGTAGAGATGAGCACGAGCAACACTTGAAGGTTATACTCCAGACTTTGAGAGATCATCGGCTTTATGCCATGTTCTCAAAGTGCAAGTTTTTGATTGAGTTAGTTGCATTCCTATGACACGTGGTGTCAAAGGATGGGATTAGAGTGGTCTTGGGGAAGATATCAGCAGTTCATGATTGGCCTAGACCTACTACTCCAAATGAGGTTCGCAACTTTGTCGGGTTAGCAGGGTACTACATATGGTTCATCGAGGGGTTTTCTTCTATAGAAACACCTTTGACTAGGCTGACTAGGAGTGATGTCCCATTACAGTGATTGGATCAGTGCAAGGATAGCATTCAGAGGCTTAAGGCCTTATTGACTTCCGACTCCAGTGTTGACTTTGCCAGTTGAGAGTCAGAGTTTCTTGGTATATTGTGGTTCTTCAGGGGTTGGTCTTGGTTGTATGTTGATGAAATAGGGTCGTGTGATAGCATATGTGTCAAGGCAGCTGAATGTTCAAGAGTGCTACTATCCCACTCATAACTTAGAGTTGGGGGTGGTAGTTGATAAGTTGATAATTTACCAACTTATTTAACTTTTAAGCTTACACTTTTGCATCCTAATTCCAAGAAAATAGTGCATTTGACATGATTTGATTCTATTATAAAGGTATATGTGATTTAGATGTGATCGGTGCAGAATCGGATGAAAACAAGTCAAGATGGAGAAACTCTAAAATTCTGGGGCAACTCAACGCGATCACACTGGACTATCACCAATGGCACTGAAGGCAGAGGATAGTCTTGTGCGCGATGGCACTGGGATGGTGCGATCGCGCTGTAGAGTGAAGTAGTAAATACCAGTCAAAGACAAGGGCGCGATCGCGCCACGATAACACGATGGCGCTGACCCTAATGAGTCCCTTGAGCGTGATAGCGCTGCATTAGCGTGATGGCACTTCACTGCACCTGAACCCAAAAATAGGTAGAAATGACATTTTGCCTTTGTGGAAACCCCAATCCATATAAAAGACTTCTCAGCCATTTTGGGAAGCATCTTTGGCTATTATTTGAACATTCTCACAACTTTTAACAAAGCTTGGAGAGAAAGTTCATCAACCAACACCATAGGAGTGAAGATTTAGATGCTCTTTATTGTAAAATCTTTATTTTCCATTCTTCAACTCTTGTTCTTAGTTGCTATTTTATTGGTGTATTGTTGACTAGAGACTTGGGTTTGTATTAGAGATAATACTTGTTTGGAGACTGAATTCATATATAGATTTTTCTTTTGATTAATTATTTAGGTCTATTTAATCCTCCATGCTTGAATTTATAGTTAATGGTTGCAAATATTGGCTTCGCATTCTAATTTGGGTTTTTTCTTGAGAAAGGATTACCCTAAATTCGGGAAGATTCAATAGTGTGGATTTGGGGTTTCCACTCTAGATCAAGGCAAGAGATAGTTTGGTTGCTGGAAACTCCCATCTAAGAGTTGGGGTTAGAAATAACCCAACTCACAGAAGTTAAATTGTTGTTTATTGCACACTCGTTGTGATTCGAGAGAAACCGTGGGAATAGTTGCTTGATTGGTCGAAAGACGGTTAAGTGCACCTTTAGCCAAGACTACCCATGTGTTAATCGGGTGCATGTCTTGTGAATTGAATTCCCATTCCCAAATCTCCCTTGTTATCCTTGTTTGGCGAAAGCAAGGTGAAAGCCATTGATCAATCTATCTTGTAGTTATTTTTCTTTATCTTTTGTTTTAGTCTAAAATCCCTATTTTTAAATATCTTTTCCTTTTTGTTAATTGAACTTCAATAAGATGCTCTTATTCTTTATTAGCTCGATCACGACTAGATTGTTCTTTGTGCGTATGATCTCGACATCCGTTGGGATAAGAAATGTGTTTTGCTCTGACGACCGCAATCACCTCCATTGGAGAGTGTATTTGAGAGTTATCAAAAATGGGGTCGTTTCCGGGGAACAATTTGGCGTATTGAGTTAGTTTAGAATTTGAGTGTACTTACTCTAGTTCAATTTTGTGAATAGTTGTTATTTTTATCTTGTATATTTTTGTTGTGTTGAATGATGCCATGGCATCTCAAAGTGAAGATGTTATGAATGAGGCAAGCTTGGAGATAGAGATGCCCGAATCAATCTTTTGGAAGACCTTGGAAAGAGGATGGATGAAGGTAAATACAGTTTTAAGTTTGTCATGGAAAAAAGGCAAAGCGACCTTCCTCACTTGAAGGAGAAAAAGAGCGAAATGCGAAATGCAAAATCAAGGGAATGGCCTTCTCATGTTCAAACCTTCACCCCGGGAGTGTCATCAAAAGTTCGATTAAAGCTTGGGTTGAAGCTTCAAATCTTCCAAATAGAGATCCAAGTGGTGAGGTAGCTTGCATCGCGCCGCGACGTTAAATTATGCGCTTGATGGGAGGCAACCCAACATTTCAAAATTTTTAAGGTTTCCAATTTTCTCTTTCTTTATTAGAGTAGTTTACTTGTAGATTTTTGACTAATCCATTAAGTTTCAAGTCTTTTTGAGTTGCTTGAGCAGGTTGAGAAGTTGATGTCTCATAAAAATCCAATCAAGGACCAAAAAGGGTGCCAAAATGACATGCTAAATGGAGTGTGAATGCACATCTAAGTGTGCACATAGAACATGCAAATGCACCCCAAGATAGTGAGGCCACCAAGAAGGTAAAAGTGTGCTAAATACATGCATTTTGCACCTCGAATTGTGCCCGTCACACATGCAATCGCACCCAAAAATAGTAAACCGCTAAAAACTGGCTGGAACATGCGAAGTGGGTGTGTTTCGCACCTTGAAGTGTTCCCGTTGCTCCAGCCATTGCACGTTAAACCAGTGAGCTTCTAAAAACTTTCAGGAAAATTGTGCAGCGCGATTGCGCTGAGGCAGCACCGATGGCACTGAGAAAACTTTCACAGAGAAGCGCAATTGAGCTCCTCTACCGCGATTGCACCTAAGAAATTATCAGCGCAGTTAATTAAAATAAAAAAGCTTTTTAATTCTCCACATCTACTAAAAAGTTCATCAGGTATTATCCATTGTTCAAATTCCCTCTTCCCCAGTACTTCCTCGAGATACTATACACCTAAATCACGAGCAAAAGTAACTGGGTATAGTTGAAACTACGAGCACAAGTTACTTCCTCTATTCTCTCCTGTTCTGATCACTGAAATTGTCTATCAAGGTATGTGTCTGTCTCTTCCTCTATTTCATGTTTCTTGGTCTTATTTTACAGGTTAAACAAGTGGAGTTGAGCAAACAACTTGGGGAAGTCTTGAGTACCCAAAGCTCCTCCATTGTTATGAAGCTTTTTAAGACCCAAAAATTATGTTTGTTGCTGGATTCTATGAAATTGAGTAAGAAATTGTGTTTTTGTTGTGCTTTTTGTTAAGAAATACCCTCTTAAATGAATTAAATCCGTGATCTGGTTGTGAAAATATCATAATGGAGGTTGTCTGGTCAAAGAAGACGACTGTCCAGTTGCTCAATGCGATCGCGTTGCTCCAGCGCAATCGTGCCACCTGAGGGTTGAGTCGATAACGCGATCACTCTACTTTGACGCGATAGCGCTCAAGAAAGAAAATAAAAAAAGGGATTGGACGCGATCTCGGCTGTGGAGCACTGATGGTGTTGAGCAACTGTAGCTGTCACAAAAATAGTAACTTTGTACAAAGCTACTGCATTGCTTTCTACCCCACTTTTCTTGCTTAGAATACTTGTTTTTCATTTTGCTACATTTTGTGCCTACATTTTCACCTTACAAATTATTTTTGTATGTACTTTGGATTGAAAAATGAGTACTAGTGCATCAAATTTGGGAGGCCAAGTTGATGAAATTGTGGAGGAGGAGTATGATCGCACTAAATTTATGTCACTAGCTTGTGAGGAACAATATAAGGCTAACTTGTCCAAGAAAGTGGTCCCTGAAAGGGGGATTGCAATGCCAGGGGTGGAGGCGGCCTTACCTGAATTTTTTGGCCGTTTTCATAGAGAAAAATGGAACTATTTCATAGCTCCACCATGTAGGGCCGATAAAACAGTTGTGCAGGAATTTTATTCTAATGCATCGGCCATAAATTCAAGGATCCAGTGGTTACTGTCTGGGGGAGAACATTCAGATTTAGAGCTGAGGAGATCAACATGTACTATAGGCTCAAGGATCATGATACTACACTTCTGGGGTATAAGATAGCTATTGGAAGGACCTGGATTGCTTCGAATATATCTCCTAGAGTGGATCCCACATGGTCTATGCTGGAGACCAAGATTTACTATTATGACTTCACTACCGAGGAAAGGATGTGGTTATCCATCATATGAAGTAGGGTACAACCATTTCAAAATGAGAGTGAAGTTCCTGTGTACATATCTTCTAATATGGTGGCAATAATTGATGAAATCCCGGTTAATGTAGGGCCACTGATCCTATAGGAGATTAAGAATTGTTTCAGAGGCAACAGTGAGAGCTTGTCCTTCCCCTTCTTGATTACTGAGCTATGTCATGCTGCGGGAATTCATTTAAATGATCTGGAAGATGTTTGGCTTGACCCACAGATTCCCATTTATCCATTGAAAAAGACAAGTTCGGGATCTATGGTTAAGAAGAGGAAAGTGGATGCTAGTTCGACGTCAGGAGCTATATGAGGTACCCAATCATCCTCTTGTGCCACTATTTCCCCCCAAGCACCTTCACCCATGCCTAGACCATTCCAGCACCTTTCCACTCAGATATCTAGAGTTCAGGAATCCATTAGTGCATGGGCCACTAGAATTCCTTCAGGACCACCTAAGACCCAGATTGAAACATTGAATGATGTGGTTAACCAACAGAAGAATATTTAGGAGAGTCAACAGAGGTTGTAAAAGAGGTTTGAGGAGTAAGAGTAGAAAATGAAAGCAATGAGTGATAGCCTCGATGCTAAAAGTAAAAGGGATAAAGAAAGAGATAAGTTGTTGAAGAGGATGTGGAAGAGTATAAAGAGCTGTTGTGGGAGTTCAGACACCGAGGATTATGATGACTCCATGACTCACGATGATGGTGGCATTCCAGCGAGCCCTCTCTAGCTACATCTCAGGGAGCCCCTCACACTACTTTCTCCATATTTCATTTGGATTTATGCACTGAGGGCACTGCAATAGATTTTAGTTGGGGGTGGTGGCATTTGGGTTATTCTTATGTTGGATTTTGATACTTGTTTTGTGCCCTTGCCGGGCTTATGTTGTTAAGATTTGGATTTTATGCTTTTATCTGAATTGTTTTGGATATTATGCCCTTGCCGAGCTTGTTTCATTCTGTTTTGGATATTGTCCCCTTGCCGGGCTTGTTTATTTAATTTTTTTTTGTTAGTTATTTTTTTTATTACTTCTTTATTCCTATATCCTAGCTTCTTTAATTTCATTTGTAGTTGGTTTTAGTGAAAGTTCCTAATGATAGATCGCGTGACAACATTCTTAAGGGAAACCGTTGCTTTGTTTGGTGTGTGCAGCCAGGGGAAGTCTGAGTACCCGTTAGGCTAGGTGAAATTGTCTGTGTGTTGGGGTGTGTACGTTGGTGAATTCTTAGTGCCTATATCGATTTAGATTGATGATTTGACGACCTAATCGGTCGAGATGAACCAGCAGAACCCGTATGGCCACCACAGACTAACACCCCAGAAGCAGTACCCCTTCAAGACTGACTGTTGTAGCCCTGATGGCTTCTCTGACCCTGCTCGAATTGAGTACTACCGGAAGCCTGAAGTGAAGCCTAGACTGGTCGGCAGGACTGACTCTGGTGCTACTATGGCTGATAACCCCGACCCTACTGGCCTGAACCTCTATCACCATGTCTGGAACCACTGTAGCCACCCTGATGTTGAGACCTCTTATATCTGGCCCCGGTGTCATGATGACACGAATCCACTACAGTACGGGCATAGTCCGCAATAGCCTGGAAAGACCAACCTCTAGTAACCAATATCTCTGCAGGCTCTCTAAACTCTCTCCGTAGCCCGCAAACAAATCTACGGACCCTGTCAGCCTCAGTAGGCATAATCATGGCCCCAAATAGAGCAACCTGATGGAAATGGGTCTCGTACTCTAAGATAGTCATATTATCCTGAGCAAGTCTAGTAAACTCCTCTCTCCACCTCTCTTTGTCGCTCTGAGGTAAGAATTTGGACATGAAGGCCTCATAGAACTCGGACCAAGTCAAAGGAGGTGAAGTAGAAGGTCTGCTAGCAGTCTGTGCCTCCACCATAACTTGGCTGGACCTTCCAGCTGATAAGTAGTATAGCCAACCTCGTGAGTCTCTAGCAATCCCAGATGATGTAACATCTCCTCACAGGTCGTAATGAAGTCATGTGGGTCCTGTACTGATGTACCAGTGAATCTCGGTGGTGCTAATCTCAGAAATCTACTAAAGGCCTTCTGCTCCCCATCTGTCATAGCTGGGCGAGGAGCAAGAGGATGTGCAACCATTAGAACTGGAATAACCTCAGCACGGGGAGCCGCAGTAGTAGGCTGCGCTCCTGAACTCTGGACACCCAGGGCTTCCCCCTGAGTGCAAGTATGTTCTACCTCGAAAGGTCTCTCCCCAATCATACCTAGAAGATGAACAAGTAAACCCTGAATATCCAAAGACTGAGCAGGGGCTGAAGCTAGCACAGAAATAGGTGCTATAACTGGTAGTACCTGGGTTGTACCCTGGTCCATATGTTTCTTCCCAGGAACAAGCTTTGGCTCATAATCAAATTCGGGCTCTATCTCGACTCTAGTAGCTCTAGCAGGTGCCGCTGCTCTGGGATGACCTCGACCCCTACCTTTACCCTTGCGACCACCCTGGCCCCTAGCTGGAGTTGGAGGTGCAGGGGCAGAAGGCTCGCCTCCGCCAGAAGCTGAAGGTCTCGTACGAACTATCTGTGGAAGAGTGAACCAGAATAAGTGAGATTTCTAGAAACTTTCAAGGTTATTACGCACGAGGTAGAAACAAGAAAAGTCCAATTTTCCTAAGATGTCACTATAGCCTCCCGAAGATTGTGTACAGACGTCTCTGCCCTGATTTGCGGGACTCTACTAGACATTGGCTCCTATACCTATGACACCGGTGAACCTAGATATCTGATACCAAGCTGTCATGACCTGACAACCCCCCTATAGGCAAAGGAATCCCCGTAGCCCAAAATGGTCAGTAATGGGCTACTATCTAACAATCTAAGCGAAAGAAATAATTTAATAAATAGAAGCAAGGGAAAAAGATAAAGAGAACAGATAACAAGAGTCCATACATACATATGCGAAAGCTAAACCAAACCCAAAACCTGGTATCATAGTATAGAGCTGGAACTACATGTAAGGAGTATGAAGCATCCAAAATAATATATACACAAATGTATCTGAGAAGTAATAGAGTACATAAAGTAAAAGATAAACTAAAAGCTAAGCTCCGGTCGCCAAGAGCTCACCCTCAGTATGGATAGTCCAAAATCCTCAAGCGTAAATCACAGCGATCTAGCGGCGATGTTCCTCACTAGGATGCACCAGAAGATGAAGAGTGTAGTATGAGCACCAAATACAAAGCATAAGGTACCCAGTAGGTATCATAGGCTGACTGGGCACATATAAGATAAAAGCGTATACACAGACAGAATAGAAAAACAAGTAGTCACAGAATTCTATGAAAAAGTCACAGAGGAACTAGCCTAGAGGGAAGACAACAAAAACAACATACAAGGCTATCAAGTAGAATATACACACAACAAGCACATGTGAAATTATGAAATGATGCACCTGGGATCCTTGCAATAACAGTATATACATAATAAGTTTTAGAAGTGGACGGTATAACGGTAACCTCAAGTACATGGGAAGGAAGAGGAGAGTAAAGATAGACATGCTCAGAAAATAGGAATCAGTAACCAACTAATCATATCAATCTCAAATCCAGAAACTAACAACCTAGCAGTAAACAATCTCATAATTATAACCGTAGCAGGGGATAACATTGCGATGAAGTAACAAAAGTCTACCTACAGTCCCTCTCTAGCTACTACAATCGAGGAACGCAAACAAGTGAAAACAACGCTCTGACCGCCCATACAATCGGAGCACACACTCAACAAACAACAAACAAGGTTGGAATCTCAAGCATTGAATGATATGATGCATGAAGATCTCTGGGTGAAATGGTAATTATGTATGTACCTCCTCCGGTGCCGATCAGGCCTAGCAAGTAGGTTTCATGGAAGGACACTGCCTGTTTACCTCTTCTCCACCGTATACCCTCTCTCCGGCACACGCAACCCTAGGCCCCAGGTCCGGAACAACAAGGTCCATGGAGGTCCTGGACCTCATACTAAAACTCAGTATTGAAACATGTCATCCGGAAGCAAGTCTGGGTTAAAGCTAGAGACTCAGTCTCAAATATGCATGACTAGACCCTGTCCAAGACTAAAGTAGTGGAAAAAATGTCTCAAAAACCCCTCCAAGGGTGATCGGGCATAACTGGGTCTAAGACAGTAGAAAGTCATCTCAGGTGCTCGATCCGACCGAAGCTAAAGTCATCCAAAATTAGTAAAAAAACTCAACTAGCACCCCAGCCCTCCCGAGTCTAGCGTTAATAGTAAAACTGGCGATAGAAATCATAATTTAACTTTCTTTTTCCCCAAGAAGATCCAAATGTTAAGTCAAACCATTTCCAACCAATTTACGTCAAAAATGGCCCCCCAAGGCCATGCAAAGTTTAGAAAATCAGTTCTAGTAGGCCCGAAGCCAAAATAGTAGTAAAGCATGGATAAAACCTCTTTATATGCATGAGCATGATATGATTAAACACATATAGCCGCCTAGCAGCTCACAATCAACCTATTGACCCTGCAAAGGCTCCAATCGCTCTACAACATAGATAGCCAGTATAATATCATGATACCGATACCCGACACTCATGGGCACCCCCGAAGAACCCACAATCTATGGTCTAGAGTTAAAACAAGACCACAAAGGACCATAAAGGTGATAATATCAACTACGAAGAATACTACACACAACGGAGGAAAGAAACGAGGCAAAACATGGAAAGCGGTCAAAGTCTGTGGTACCAACTTAATAACCCAACACAAGGATCCCAGCTAGTACAATTTTATCCGATATATGCTATGTCTAGGGAGTTTAGACCATAACCTACCTGTCGTCCAATGATAAGTTATTGGGAAAATGAAATCTAAACCCGTATCGCTCCGAGAAACTCTGAATGATAATCAAACTATCAAAAACATAAATAATACATCAAGGCGAGTCTAACGATACCCCATATTGCTATAATAATATCTGAGCTAAAATTCTGGTTACCGGCGGGCTTGTGGGCCCACAACCCAAAACCAAAAATGAAAAATGCACAATATGATCACCGAGACCATAAGAGTGTATGCCCGAAAAATCAAGGAAATTGGGCAACAAATTCGAGCTAAAACAGCCCTTAATAGCCAAGAACCCAATTATGGAAAACACAAAATAAAATAGGAAATTAGGCAAGGATTACTTACTCCAAAGATAGAATTTAAGCCAAGACAAATAATTCTCCAAACCCACAAACATGCAAGAGCTATGAGGCAGCCACTACAACAATTTTAAAGCTTTTCAAATTTACCAACAATGGTGGATTTTAGAGAAAACCAAAAGGAAGCTAGTTGGGGAAGATGACTTACCATGAGATGAAGAAGCTTGGATTTATGATGAACTACAATTTCCCCAATGTTAGAACTGGTATTGGATCAATTTTGGGAGAGTTTTTTAGTGTTTGGAGTTGGGAAAAATGAGAAATAGAGATGGAAAAATGTATGGGCACAACTTAAATAGCTGCTGGCCCAAGCCTCCACAAAAGCGTTAGGCATCACGTAGGCAATGTCCAATTTCCTAGATGGCTGGCCAGGCCTGCGCGTACACAGTCGGGCGGCCGCATAGGCGATGCCCATTTTTCTCAGCGGCTGGCCTTGCCCTTTGCGTAGGTGGCCAACCCACATGTAGGTGAAGGCCAAGCCCAAGGCAGGCTGACTTTGCCCTTTACATTGGCAGCCAGCCCACGCCTAGGCGAAGGAAAAGGCTGTACCATGACAGTTACAACCAGCCAACAACAAAGTCAAGAGAGAAATTTCTTCGATGCACCATCAGGAACACATCCGGGGTCCCGCGAACACAAACAAACTGAGCTATTTGACTAAATATGGCCTTTCAAACTCAACATAATCAATGAAAATCCCAACGGAGGTTGATAGCACAAAAAATAGGCCCCACGCCCAAGAACCAACTTTAGGCATATCTTTCTAAAATGGAACACCAAGGCCTAAAATGAGCCCAGAAGCCTCGGGACCCAAACCAAAGGTCCCTCTAGATCAAAGTGAACATTATGGAGTTAACAACACCGTCAGATTTTCTATTCGAGGCTGTCTTCTTCGAATGTTGACCAAAGTCAAACTTTCAAGTTCAACTTAGCTTAAACACAAAAACTAAGACAAAGCAAAACTGAAAGCTCCTAGAACCTGACCAAGTGTTATTTACACAAAAATACACGCTCCTGAGCTAACAGAACTGTCAGAATTTTATTCCTAGCACGTTTACCAAGAATGTTGACTAAAGTCAATGATATTCTAAGTTACGTCTCTAAAATAGACAAACAACCAAAACAACCAAATGAACGACCAAGTCACCAAACCACCAGTCCTAGCAAGTCATAAATGACATGGGGTCACTATAAGAAAAATCTAACAGTATAATGAATGTGGAAATGCGAAGATAACCGAAAGGGTCATCATACTTTGTACTCTGTTGATGTAGTTCCAGCTCTTATACTAGAATACTAGGTCGTGGGTTTTGTTTAGATTCTTCTTATTCATTTATGTATCTTATTTCTTTATCTTATTTTTCTTACTTCCGCTTATATTATGCTTTTTCCATTTGCTTGTTACATAGTAGTCCATTACTAACCATTCTGGGCTATGAGGATTGGTCCACCTATAGGGGGGTTGTAGGTGCCATCATGATTGAGAAATTAGGTCGTGACAGCTTGGTATCAGTGCCTAGGTTCACTGTTGTCATCGTTATAGGAGCTAATGTCTAGTAGAGTCCTACGTATCTGGGAAGAGACGTCCTTACTCAATCTTTGAGAGGCTACAGATGGCATCTTAGGATACATGAACCTTTCTTGCTTCTATATCCTTCATAATATCCTTAACAGTTTCTTAAATCTCACTTGTTCTAGTTAACTCTTCTGCAGATGGTTCATATGAGATCATCGACATCAAGCAGAGGAGAGCCTTAGACCCCTGCACCTTCGACTCTAGCTAGGGGCCGTGGAGGTCATAGAGGTGGAGCTAGGGGATGTGCCTGAACAACAACACCTGCTAGAGCTCCTAGGGTCGAGGTTGAGCCCAAGTATGAGCCCAAGATTATTCCAGTGCAGCAACCTGTGGACTGAGGGACAAACTAGGAACCACAAGTGCCAGCACCAATTTCAGTGCCAGCTTCTGCCGCAGCTCCTTTGTCAGATATTCGGGATTTACTTCTATAGTTGTTGGGCATGGTAAAGAGTCAGCCTTCTGAGGTAGCACAAACATCTACTCATAGGGAAGCCCTAGGTGTTCAAAGTTCAAAAGAGTAGCTTGCTACTGCGGCTCCCCATGCCTAGGTTCTTCCGGTTCAATCTGTTGCATAGCCTCTTACTCCTAACCCAATTATGACAGAGATGGAGTAGAAGGCTCTGGGAAAATTTATGAGATTGGCTCCTCCTAGATTTTCTGATACTCCTGGTCAGGATCCGTATGATTTAATCACTACTTGTGAGGAGATGCTACACCATTTGGGTCTATTGGAGACTCACGGAATTAGGTACACTACTTATTAGCTAGAGGGCCTAACAAAGTTATGGTGGAGGGCCCAGGTTGCTTGCAGGCCATTTTCATCACCTATGTTAGCTTTGTCAGAGTTCTATGAGGCCTTTATGGCCAAGTTCTTGCCACAAAGTGATAGGGAGAATCATAGGGAGAAGTTCACTAGACTTAAGAAGGGTTCTATGAGCATATTCGAGTACGAGACACACTTTCATCAGCTTGTTCCATTTTGGTCTATGATTATCCCCACCGAGCCCGACAAAGTTTGCAGATTCATTTGGTGTTTAAGACAAGAGTTCAAACAATCAACTGAGGTATTAGTTTCTAGCGGGCTATCCTTCCAGGCTATTGTTGATCATGTTTGTACTATGGAGTACTTGTACTACTATGATCCAGAGTCTAGAGATAAGAGGACTCGATATCAAGGCAGCTACAGTGGTCCCCATCATATTGGTCAAGGTTTAGACTATTGGGGCCGAGGTTATCATCCACAACAGCACCAGTATAAGTCTAGTCAATCGGTTTAGGCTTTGCTTCAAGCTGCTGGTAGTTCTCAGTTTGTGAAGGGTCAGAGTAGCCAGCAGGGTTACAATGGCCAAACTCCACACACTGGAGCTGCTAGTTTATCCAGACATGGTAGGCCATTATGGCCTTGTTATGAGTGTGGGATCATCAGGCACTATACTAGAGATTGCTCCTAGTGGGGTTAAGTTCAGCCATTTGCTCAGCCGACTCAGCCTATCCATGTTGTTTAGCCATCAATTAGAGGAGCTGGTGGTCAAGCTAGGAGTGATGCCCAACAAGGCAGGAAAGGTGGTAGGGATTCTGGTTGGTTAGGTGGTGGTGGTCATCAATTTTATGAAGTCCCTAGGAGACTAGAGGCGGAGGCCTCAAATGTGGTTTTCACAGGTACGATTTATGTATGTCGTCAGTCAACCTTGGCTTTATTTGATACTGGATCTACTTGATTATATGTATCTACCTACTTTATAGTTTGTTTGGGGTTGGCTAGTGATCCACTATCTGTACTTGTATTTGTTTCGACCCCAGTAGGAGATTCTTTAGTAGTGGATCAGATTGTGAGGTCCTATATTATTTCTGTTAGAGATATTAAGACTTGGGGTGATTTGATGATCCTTGATATGTTAGACTTTGATTTAATTATGGGCATGGACAGGTTATCCCCTCATTGTGCAATTTTGGAATGTTATGCCAAGACTATTACCATAGTCGTGCCTGGCATATCCCCGGTTGAGTGGCAGGGTTTTGTTAGTTGTGTACCGTCTCAGATCATTTCTTGCCTTTGTGCTAGGAAGTTGATTTCTCGCGAGTGTTTGGCTTATCTAGCATATATCCGAGATACTAGTGCCATCCCTTCTTCTTGTGAGTCAGTTCTTGTGGTTTGAAATTTATTAGATGTGAAACCTACCGACCTGCCAGGCCTCCCACCTGAGAGACATATTGACTTTTCCATCGAGTTAGAGCCGAGCACCAGGCCCATTTCTATTTCTCCTTACTATATGGCTCCAACTGAGTTGAGAGTGCTTAGGGAGCAGCTCCAAGACTTGATAGATAAGGGTTTTATTAGGCCGAGTTTATCATCTCGGGGTGCTCCAATTCTTTTTGTGAAGAAGAAATATGGGTCGATGCAGATGTGTATTGATTATAGTCGACTGAATAAGGTGACTGATAAGAATAGTTATCCAATGCCGTGCATAGATGATTTGTTTGATCAACTTCATAGTTCTGCCATGTTTTCGAAGATTGATTTGAGGTCAGGCAACCACAAGTTGAGGATTAAGGCGGAGGACATCCCTACGATAGCATTAAGGACATGTTATGGCCACTATGAGTTCCTGGTGATGTCTTTTGGGTTGACTAATGCCACCGTAGCTTTCATAGACTTGATGCTCAAGGTGCTTAGCCCATATTTGGACTCATTTGTAATAGTTTTCATAGGCAACATTTTGATATACTCGCAGAGTAGAGATGAGCACGAGCAACACTTGAAGGTTATACTCCAGACTTTGAGATATCATCGACTTTATGCCATGTTCTCAAAGTGCAAGTTTTTGATTGAGTTAGTTGCATTCCTAGGACACATAGTGTCAATGGATGGGATCAGACTGGACCTGGGGAAGATATCAGCAGTTCATGATTGGCCTAGACCTACTACTCCAAATGAGGTTCACAACTTTGTCGGGTTAGCAGGGTACTACAGACGATTCATCGAGGGGTTTTCTCCCATAGAAACACCTTTGACTAGGATGACTAGGAGTGATTTCCCATTACAGTGGTTGGATCAGTGCAAGGATATCTTTCAGAGGCTTAAGGCCTTGTTAACTTTTGACTCCAGTGTTGACTTTGCCAGTTGAGGGTCAGAGTTTCTCGGTATATTGTGGTGCTTCAGGGTTTGGACTTGGTTGTGTGTTAATGCAATAGGGTTGTGTGATAGCATATGTGTCAAGGCAGCTAAAGGTTCACGAGTGCAACTACCCCATTCATGACTTAGAGTTGGGGGCGGTAGTTGATAAGTTAATAATTTACCAACTTATTTAACCTTTAAGCTTACACTTTTGAATCCTAATTCCAAGAAAATAGTGCATTTGACATGATTTGCTTCTATTATAAAGGTATATGTGATTTAGAGTTGATCGGTGCAGAATCGGATGAAAACAAGTCAAGATGGAGAAACTCCGGAATTCTAGGGCAACTCAACGCGATCGCACTGGACTGGCACCAGTGGCACTGAAGGCAGAAGATAGGCTTGTGCGAGATGGCAGTGGGATGGCATGACTGCACTGCAGAGTGAAGTAGTCAATGCCAGTCAAAGACAAGGGCGTGATCGAGCCAAGACAGCAATATGGCGATGACCAGTGTGAGTTCCTTGAGCGTGATAGCTCTGCATTAGCGCGATGGCACTTCACTGCACCTGAATGCGAAAATGGGTAGAAATGACATTTCACCTTTATGGAAACCCCAATCCATACAAAAGACTTCTCAGCCATTTTGGGAAGCATCTTTGGTTTTTCTTTGAACATTCTCACAACTTTTGGCAAATCTTGGAGAGCAAATTCATCAACCAACACCATAGGAGTGAAGATTTTGATGCTCTTTATTGTAAAATCTTTAGTTTCCATTCTTCAACTCTTGTTCTTCATTGCTATTTTATGGTGTATTATTGACTTGAGACTTGGGTTTGTATTAGAGATAATACTTGTTTGGAGACTGAATTCATATATAGATTTTGCTTTTGATTAATTATTTAGGTCTATTTAATCCTCCATACTTGAATTTATAGTTAATGGTTGCAAATATTGGCTTCGCATTCTAATTTGGGTTTTTGCTTGAGAAAGGATTACCCTAAATTGGGGAAGATTCAACAGTGGGGATTTGGGGTTTTCACTCTAGATCAAGGCAAGATATAGTTTGGTTGCTCGAAACTCCCATCTAAGAGTTGTCGTAAGAAATAGCCCAACTCACGCAAGTTAAATTGTTGTTTATTGCACACTCATTGTGATTTGACAGAACCCGTGGGGATAGTTGCTTGATTGGTCAAAAGATGGTTAAGTGCACCTTTAGCCAAGACTACCCATGTATTAATCGGGTGCAAGTCTTGTGAATTGAATTCCCATTCCCAAATCTCCCTTGTTATCCTTGTTTGGCGAAAGCAAGGTGAAAGCCATTGATCAATCTATCTTGTAGTTATTTTTCTTTATCTTTTGTTTTAGTCTAAAACCCCCGTTTTTAAATATCTTTTCCTTTTTGTTAATTGAACTTTAATAAGTTGCTCTTATTCTTTATTAGCTTGATTGCGACTAGATTGTTCTCTGTGCGTACGACCCCGACATCCGTTGGGATAAAAATGTGTTTTGCTCTGACGACCGCAATCACCTCCATTGGAGAGTGTATTTGAGTGTTATCAAAAATGGCGCCGTTGCCGAGGAACAATTTGGCGTATTGAGTTAGTTTAGAATTTGAGTGTACTTACTCTAGTTCAATTTTGTGAATAGCTGTTATTTTTATCTTGTATATTTTTGTTGTGTTGAATGATGCCATGGGATCTCAAAGTGAGGATGTTATGAATGAGGCAAGCTTGGAGGTTGAGATGCCCGAATCCCTCTCCAACCATTTTTTGACCTTAAGTTTGATTGAATGGATGAAAGTTGAAGTAATCAAGATTTTGGAAGACCTTTGAAAGAGTATGGATTAAGGTTTGTACGGTTTAAAGTTTGCCGTGGAAAAAAGGCAAAGCGACCTTCCTCACTTAAAGGCAAAAAGAGCGAAATGCGAAATGCAAAATAGAGAGAATGGCCTTCTCATGTTCAAACCGTCACTCTGGGAGTGTCACCAAAAGTTCTATTAAAGTTTGGGTTGAAGCTTCAAATCTTCCAAATAGAGATCCAAGTGGTGAGGTAGCTTGCATCGCGCCGCGACGTTAAATTGTGCGCTTGATGGGAGGCAACCCAACGTTTCAAAATTTTTAAGGTTTCCAGTTTTCTCTTTCTTTATTAGAGTAGTTTACTTGTAGATTTTTGACTAATCCATTAAGTTTCAAGTCTTTTTGAGTTGCTTGGGCAGGTTGAGAAGTTGATGTCTCATAAAAATCCAATCAAGGACCAAATGACATGCTAAATGGAGTGTGAACGCACATCTAAGTGTGCACATCACACATGCAAATGTACCCCAAGATAGTAAGGCCACCAAGAAGGTCAAAGTGTGCGAAATACGTATATTTTGCACCTCAAATTGTGCCCGTCGCACATGCAATCGCACCCCAAAATAGTAAACTGCTAAAAACTGGCTGGAATATTAGAAGTGGGTGTGTTTCGCACCTGGAAGTGTTCAAGTCGCTCCAGCCATTGCACGTTAAACCAGTGAGCTGCTAAAAACTTTCAGGAAAATTGTACAGCGCGATTGCGCTGAGGCAGCATCGATGGCACTGAGATAACTTTCACAGAGCAGCGAATTGAGGTCCTCTACCGCGATTGCGCCTAAGAAATTATCAGCGCAGTTAATTAAAAGAAATAATCTCTTTAATTCTCCACATCTACTAAAAAGTTCATCAGGTATTATCCATTGTTCAAATTCCCTCTTCCCCAGTACTTCCTCGAGATACTATACGCCTAAATCACGAGCAAAAGTAACTGGGTATAGTTGAAACTACGAGCACAAGTTACTTCCTCTATTCTCTCCTGTTCTGATCACTGAAATTATCTATCAAGGTATGTCTCTGTCTCTTCCTCTATTTCATGTTTCTTGGTCTTATTTTACAGGTTAAACAAGTGGAGTTGAGCAAACAACTTGGGGAAGTCTTGAGTACCCAAAGCTCCTCCATTGTTATGAATCTTTTTAAGACCCAAAAATTATGTTTGTTGCCGGATTCTATGAAATTGAGTAAGAAATTATGCTTTTGTTGTGCTTTGTGTTAAGAAATACCCTATTAAATGGATTAAATCCACGATCTGGTTGTGAAAATATCATAATGGAGGTTGTCTGATCAAAGAAGACGACTGTCCAGTTGCTCAATGCGATCGCGTTGCTCCAGCGTAATCGTGCCACCTTGGGGTTGAGTCAATAGCGCGATCACTCAACTTTGATGCGATAGCACTCAAGAAAGAAAATAAAAAAAGGGATTTGACGCGATCGCGCCTATGGAGCACCGATGCTGCTGAGCAGCTGTAGCTGTCACAAAAATAGTAGCTCTTTCCAAAGCTACTGCATTACTTTCTACCCCACTTTTCTTGCTTACAATACTTATTTTTCATTTTGCTACATGTTGTGCCTACATTTTCACCTTACAAATTATTTTTGTAGGTACTTTGGATTGAAAAATGAGTACTAGTGCATCAAATTCGGGAGGCCAAGTTGATGAAATTGTGGAGGAGGAGTATGATTGCACTAAATTTATGTCACTAGCTTGTGAGGAACGATTTAAGGCTGACTTGTCCAAGAAAGTGGTCCCTGAAAGGGGGATTGCAATGCAAGGGGTGGAGGCGGTCTTAACTAGATTTTTTGGCCGGTTGCATAGAGCAAAATGGAACTATATCATAACTCCACCATGTAGGGCCAATAAAACAGTTGTGCAGGAATTTTATTCTAATGCATCGGCCATAAATTCAAGGATCCAGTGGTTACTGTCTAGGGGAGAACATTCATATTTAGAGCTGAGGAGATCAACAGGTACTATGGGCTTGAGGATCATGACACTACACTTTTGGGGGATAAGATAGCTATCGGTAGGACCTGGATTGCTTCGAATATATCTCCCAGAGTGGAGCCCATATGGTCTATGCTGGAGACCAAGATTTACTCTCATGAATTCACTACCGAGGAAAGGATGTGGTTATCCATCATATGAAGCAAGGTACAACCAGTTCAAAATGAGAGTGAAGTTCCTGTGTACAGATCTTTTCATGTGGCGGCAATGATTGATGAAATCTCTGTTAATGTAGGGCCACTGATCCTATAGGAGATTAAGAATTGTGCCAGAGGCAACAATGAGAGCTTGTTCTTCCCCTTCTTGATTACTAAGCTATGTCAGGCTGCGGGAGTTCATTTGAATGATCTGGAAGATGTTTGGCTTGACCCGAAGCTTCCCATTTATCCATTGAAAAAGACAAGTTCAGGATCTATGGTTAAGAAGAGGAAAGTGGATTCTAGTTCAACACCAGGAGCTATAGGAGGCACCCAATCATCCCCTTGTGCCACTATTTCCACCCAAGCACCTTCACCCATGCCTAGACCATTCCAGCACCTTTCCACTCAGATATCTAGAGTTCAGGAATCCATTAGTGCATGGGCCACTAGCATTCCTTCAGGACCACCTAAGACCCAGATTGAAACATTGAATGATGTGGTTAATCGATAGAAGAATATTGAGGAGAGTCAACATAGGTTGGAAAAGAGGTTTGAGGAGTAAGAGTAGAAAGTGAAAGCAATGAGTGATAGCCTTGATGATCAAAATAAAAGGGATAAAGAAAGCGATAAGTTGTTGAAGAGGATGTGGAAGAGTATAAAGAGCTGTTGTGGGGGTTCAGACACTGAGGATCATAATGACTCCATGACTGACGATGATGGTGGTGCTCCAGCGAGCCCTCTCTAGCTACATCTCATGGATCCCGTCACACTACTTTCTCCATATTTCATTTGGATTTATGCACTGTGGGCCCTGCAGTAGATTTTAGTTGGGGGTGGTGGCATTTGGGTTATTCTTATGTTGGATTTTGATACTTGTTTTGTGCCCTTGCTGGGCTTATGCTATTAAGATTTGGATTTTATGCTTTTATCAAGTTTGTTTTGGATATTATGCCCTTGGCGAGCTTGTTTCATTCTGTTTTGGATATTGTCCCCTCGCCGGGCTTGTTTATTTAAATTTTGTTGGTTAGTCATTTTTTTTATTACTTCTTTATTCCTTTTTCCTAGCTTCTTTAATTTCATTTGTAGTTGGTTTTAGTGACGGTTCCCAATGATAGATCGCGTGACAACATTCTTAAGGGAAAACGTCGCTTTGTTTGGTGTGTGGAGCCAGGGGAAGTTTGAGTACCCATTAGGCTAGGTGAAACTATCTCTGTGTTGGGTGTGTACGTTGGTGAATTCTTAGTTCCCATATCGATTTAGATTGATGATTTGGCCCTATGATAGATTGGGTGATGTCATTCTTAAGGGCAAATCATCATCTTTTGAGATAATTTTGAATCGTGACTTGATTGGTACTAAAGGAGTTAGTCTTGCATGCAAATGGAAATGGGCATACCCCTCCGAAACTTTTTTGTGAAAAATGCTTGGCAAAGAGTTACTTTTTGACAACCCTTTTGATCTTTTTGTGACTCTTAACTCATTAGCGGTGATAATGGAAAATGTGGCTCCTTTTTGTTTAGGAAGTTAAAATTGACCCTTATAGAATGATTCGCATGCCATGTGTGGTGAGGTTTAGTTGAATAATTCTTGTGCTTGCTTGTGTTAACTAGAACTTGCTTGGTTAGTCTTTAATGCTAGTCTTGATTACTCTTGGTTGGAGAAATGGTCTTAGGCATTCTTTGTGATTATTGAAGCCCACTTAGCCTTAAAAGCCACCATTGCACTTAAATTGAATCATTAGTAACCCCTCTTGAGCCTAATACCTTATCTTTGGCAACCTTGATACAAGCCTTAGACCATTTTTTAAACATGAATCCCTCTTTTGACCCTGTCCCTCCTTGAACTCCACAAGTCGGAAATCGAGGCTAAAAGCCTATGTTTGGGGGTTGATAAAAGGTACCTAGGAGGAGCACTAATTGAGCTTATCTTGGTTTATTTCATAAAAACATTTGCCAAAAAGAAGAAAGATGTTTGAAAAGAAAAGCAAAGACGAAAGGAAAGAAAGAAAATCATCCAAGGTGAAGAAAATGATAAGAATTGGGGCTTCAAATAATATGAAGTGAAATGGTGCCTCGTGTTTAATGAAAATGTAAGAAATGGCTTTGATTTTGAATTGAAAAAGTTGTGTAGAGTTCGAGGAGGATGTAGTCACTTGAGTCTAAATGCATATCCCACCCTTCCCCGAGCCTAAATTACAAGCTTAGAAAAGTCCTTTGAGATCTCCGACCAATTGTTTTTAGGGCTAGTGGTAAATGAAAATAAGGGCAAGCCTATGGTTGATACTTGTTGGTACTTGAACTTCCTTGTGAGTTTGAGTGTTTGTGTATTTGTCCCTTGTGACTGTCTATGTACATATTATGTTTTTAGGACTTTCATTCTTGTAAGGGCGTGCGTATTAGGATAGTTGGTGACATTGATAAAATCCGAAAATGAGTCAAAGGAGCATGTTTGGTAAGCTAGTGGTTTGAGTCACATATTGAGGATTGGTTGTTGTCGCTTTGTTGTTCTTAAAGTTCCATTGCATCCTTGAATTGTGTTTTGAATAGAGGGGAATGCTTATATTAAGTTTTCATGTGATTGACTACTCATTAGTACCAGCTGAAGTCATGCTTGGTGCTTGAAATGGGTTTTCCTTGAATTATATTGAATGTCATCGCACTTGTGTTATGTGCCTCTTGTGCTAGAATTTTTAGTTGCTCGAGGACAAACAATAATTCCAATTTAGGGGTTTGATAAGTCGGTAATTTACCGAGTTATTTAACCTTTAAGCTTACACTTTTGCATCATAATTGAGAGAAAAAATAGTGCATTTGACATGATTTGCTTCTATTATATAGGTGTATGTGATATAGAAGTGATCAGCGTGGAATCAGATGAAAACAAGTCAAGATAGAGAAATTCTTAAATTCTGGGGAAACTTAGCGCGATCGCACTAGACTAGCGCCAATGGCGCTAAAGGCAGAGGATAGGCTTGTGCGTGATGGCGATGGGACGGCGTGACAGCACTGCAGAGTGAAGTAGTCAATGCCAGTAAAAGATAAGGGCGTGATCGATCCAAGACAACAAGATGGCACTTACTAGTGTGAGTCCCTTGAGCACGATAGCGATGCATTAGCGCGATGGAACTTCACTGCACTTGAATGTGAAAATGGGTAGAAATGACATTTCACCTTTATGGAAACCCCAATCCATACAAAAGACTTCTCAGCCATTTTGGGAAGCATCTTTGGCTTTTCTTTGAACATTCTCACAACTTTTGGCAAAGCTTGGAGAGCAAGTTCATCAACCAACACCATAGGAGTGAAGATTTTGATGCTCTTTATTGTAAAATATTTAGTTTCGATTCTTCAACTCTTGTTCTTAATTGCTATTTTATTGGTGTATTGTTGACTTGAGACTTTGGTTTGTATTATAGATAATACTTGTTTGGAGATTGAATTCATATATAGATTTTGCTTTTGATTAATTATTTGGGTCTATTGAATCCTCCATGCTTGAATTTATAGTTAATGGTTGCAAACATTGACTTAGCATTCTAATTTGGGTTTTTTGCTTGAGAAAGGATTACCCAAAATTCGGGAAGATTCAATAGTGGGGATTTGGGGTTTCCACTCCTGATCAAGGCCAGAGATAGTTTGGTTACCGGAAGCTCCTATCTAAGAGTTGGGGTTAGAAATAAACTAACTCACCCAAGTTAAATTGTTGGTTATTGCACACTCGTGGTGATTCAAGAGAACCCATGGTGATAGTTTCTTGATTCGTCAAGAGATAGTTAAATGCACATTTAGCCAAGACTACCCATGAGTTAATCTGGTGCAAGTCTTGTGAATTGAATTCCCCTTCTCAAATCTCCCTTGTCATCCTTGCTTGGCGAAAGCAAAGTGAAAGAAATTGATCAATCTATCTTGTAGTTAATTTTTTTATCTTTTGGTTTAGTCTAACCCCCTCCCCCTTTATATATCTTTTCCTTTTTGTTAACTGAACTTCAATAAGTTTCTCTTATTCTTTATTAGGTCGATCGCGACTACATTATTCTCAGTGGGTACGACCACGACATCTGATGGGAATATATATGTGTTTTGCTCTGACGACCGTAATTACCTCCATTGGAGAGTGTATTTGAGCGTTATCAGTAGTCTTCCCGCTCAAGCTTTGGTGTCACCACTTATTTGAGGTTCACTATGAGATCTTCACTGATCACCATAGTCTTCAGTTCATTATGAGTCAGCGAGAGTTGAACTTGAGGAAGCGGAGATGGATCGAGCTACTAAAGAGCTATAACTTCACTATTCTTTTTCATTTGGGCAAAGGCAAACATGGTAGCAGATGCCTTGAGTCAGAAGATAGTGAATATTGGTATCCTAGATTCACTTTATGTTTCAGAGCGGCTGTTGGACTTGGATATCCAGTCCTTGGCTAAGCATTTTGTTAGGATTGACTTATCGGATTCTAGCAGAGTTCTCACCAGTATTGAGGTTCTTTCTATCTTGGTTGATTAGATTCAGAGCTGTTAGTTTGAGGATCAATGGTTGTGTGACCTTCATGATCAGGTTGTTCGAGGTGAGGCAAGCAGAACTACTTTGGGTTATGATGGTATTTTGAGATTCAATAGTCATCTTGGTGTTCTGAGAGTTGGGGATTTGATTCAGTTGATACTCCATGAGGCTCATTATTCTAGATAATCCATACATCCTGGAGCAACCAAGATGTATAGAGATTTGATACAACGTTATAGGTGGAGTGGTATAAAGCAGGACATAGCAGAGTTTGTATCTAGGTGCTTGAACTGTCAGCAGGTGAAGTTCGAGTACATGAGACCTTGTGGTTTAATGCAGCGACTTTGCATTCTTGAGTGGAAGATGGAAGGGATCACTATGGACTTTATAGTTAGGTTGCCATATACTTCTAGAGGTTTTGATTCTATTTGGGTGATTATTGATCAGCTGATTAATTTAGCGCACATCTTACCGATTCAAACTTCTTATGGTGTAGTGAGGTTAACTCAGATTTACCTTCGTGAGATTGTTTAGTTGCATGGGTCCTAGATTCTATAATTTCAGATCACGACACTTAGTTCATATCTCAGTTCTGGAGGGCTATACAACAAAACTTGGGTACATACGTTTAGCTTAGCACCGCATTCCACCCTCAGACAGATGGCCAATCCGAGAGGGATATTCAGGTCCTGGAGGACATGCTTGAGCTTCTGTTCTTGACTTTGAATGTTCTTGGGATCAGTTTGTGCCTTTGGACGAGTTTGCTTATAATAATAATTTTCATTCGATCATTGGCATGGAACCATTTGAGTCTTTGTATGGTAGGCATTGCAGATTGCCGGTGGGGTAGTTTGATAGTTTAGAGTCTAGACTAGAGAGTACAGATTTGCTTCGTGATTCAATAGATAGAGTTAGAGTGATTCAAGAATTTGGGCAGCTTAGAGTTGGCAGAAGAGCTACATTGATTGTAGACTTCGTGCCTTGGAGTTCAGTGTTTGTGACTTGGTGTTTCTCCGTGCATCGCCCATGAAGGGCGCGATGAGATTTTGTAGGCGGGGCAAGCTTAGCCCCAGGTACATTGGGCCATTTGAGATTCTTCAGAGGGTTAGTGGTATTGCCTACATTTTAGGATTGCCTCCGATGTTTTAAGCTATGCATCCAGTTTTCCATGTTTTGATATTGAGGTGGTATGTTCTAGGCGAGTCATATTTTTTGCAGTGGGATTTAGTACAGTTGGATGAGAGTTTGGATTTTGTTGAGGAGACGATAACTATTCTTGTCAGAGATATCAGGAGGCTGAGATCTAGAGAGATTCTAGTTGTTAAGGTTCAGTGGAGGAACCATCCAGTCAAGGAGGCTACCTAGGTGACCAAGAGAGAGATGTGGGCTCAATATCCGCAACTATTTGAGCCTTCAGGTACCTCTTTGTTCTTGAATTTCAAGGATGAAAGTCCTTTTTAATAGTGGATAATGTAATGAACCTTCCAGTCATTCCCACATTTATGCTTTCTTGGTACTTTTAGAGCTTGCCTGTAGTGGCCCCAAGTCATTAATGGCTTGTTGGGACCGGTGGTTCGATGCCCTGGCCATTCATTTGGCCATTATGGCTATTTCCCTATTTAAGAACCTTAACTTATATATCATTGACTTCGGCCAAAATTCTTGGTAAACACGCTCAGAATTTAATTCTGACAGTTTATATAGCTCCGGAGCATGGATTTTGGTCTAGATGGACCCTTGGTCGGGGTCGGGGGACTGGGAACTTTCAGTTTAGTCTTCTGTTGGTTTTTATGTTTTCTAGCCAGTTGAACTTGAATGTTTGACTTTGGTCGACATTCAGAGTTGATGGCCTCAGATGGAAATTCTGACAGCGTTGTTAGCTCTATAATGTCTACTTGGGCTAGAAGGACCTTTGGTTTGTCTCTCGAGGATTTTAGTATTGTTTTAAGCCTTGGGGTTCCGTTTTGGAGAAAGTGGGCTTAAGGTTGGTATTGTGCATTGGGCCCACTCATCATTAAATCAATCTCCATTGGGTTTTTCTTCAGTTGCGTTGAGTCCAGAATGCTGTTTTTGGTACGTTAGGATAGTTCTTTTGTGCACGAGGTCTAGGATAAGTCATGCAGGCCTACCCAAAGAGTTTTTCTCCCTTTGTTTTCTTCTGATTTGTTGTTGCATGTGCAGTCCTATGGCCTTTATCGCGACCGCGAGGAAAGCCATTGTGATCGCGATGGTCTGCCTCATTAGTCATCGCGACCGCGAGTGTCCCTTTACGCGATCGTGATGAAGGGCCTCTGGACCAGCCTCCTTTGCTCTACGTGATCGCGAGATCCTTCCTCGTGACCGCAATGAATCCCTTCCCCTCTTTTTCTTGATGATCGCGTGGCTAGTCCTCACGATCATGATGGTCTAGCCAGCATGGTCCTCGCGACTGCGTGGGGTCCCTTCATGACTGTGAAAAAGGACTCTCAGGTAGTATATAAACTTTCTCTTTCATTTTATTACTTCAACTCCGCCCAAACTCCATTATTATTAGTCCAAGCTCCCTAAAACATCATATTACTTCAATTCTTGGTGCTAGGGTGCGATTTTCTTGGCCTTGATCGGTCCTCCATCATAGTTGTAAGTTTTATCCATTTCATTACCAAAATTCTCCTCTTGAATTTCCTTAAGTTGTTCCCTTAGATGGTAGGCTATTTTGTGTCCTTCCATTGGTCAATTTCTACTAATTTTCTGAGTGTGCACCCACAGGAATGTGCTGATCATTTTTAGCTCTTTCATTTCCGGCTGTTGAGGGGCCCATAGGCCCTCCAGTGACCCAAATTTTGACCCAGCTGTAATTATAACAATATGGGTATCATTAGTCTCATTTTAATATGTACTTTATGTTTATGATAGTTTGATTTCATTTTGGAGCTTCTCGAACCAGTTCGGGCTTTGACATCATTGTTCTAACATCTTGTCATCGGATGATAGGTAGGTTACGGTTTAACTCCTTGAGACTTCATATATATAGGATATAATTGTACTAATTAGCATCCTTGGGTTTGGTTTATTAGCTTGGTATGCTAGACCTTGACCGTTCTTTCATGTCCGTATTATTCCACTCGTTAGTTTGTAGAACTTGTTGTAGTTGCTAATAACACCGTTGTTGTCTGTGTGGCCTTGTATTTGACTCTGGATCATAGATGGTAGGTTGGGAATTTCCATGAGTCCCAAATATCGAATTTGCGATCATAGGCTGGTTATATGTGTTGTAGAGCAATTGGAGCCTATGCAGGGCCGATAGGTTGATTGTAAGCCATTGGGCTACTTTTTGTGATTGAGCATGCCATATTCATGCATATAAAGAGGTTTTTCATATCTTTTACCATGGTTTTGGTTTCGGGCCGACTATTGATGGTTTTCTAAACCTTGCATGGCCCAAAGGGCCTGTTTTCGGTAAAAATAGTTGTAAAAGGTTTGGAATTGTTTTCATTGATATTCTTGGGGTAAGAGAGTTAAAGGATGATTTTATCACTGTTTTCATACTTATACTAGACTCGGCTGAGCTGTTGTACTAGACTTGATTTCCTATTAATTTGAGATGGTATTAGACTCGGGAAAGCCAAGTATCAGACTTGTTTTACTGTTGTTTTAGACCCGGTTGCACTCGGGCAACCTTATTGGGGTTTTTTTGAGACTTATTTCACTAATTTAGACCTAGAGAGACTCCGAGTATGCACTGTTGAGATTTGGTACTAATCTACTACATATAGTCAGGATATCCTATGTTAAGAAATACATGAACTATGGCAGACCCTTCCTTCAGGTTTGACACTTAGAAATTACGTAACAATTAAGAGATTTCTTCTTCTCTTGTTGGTGTATGTATAGGTGGGTACTTAAACTTTGCAAGGCATCAATAAAAAGAGAATAAAAACACTCCTTCAAGTGTGGTAAGTACTCTTACCATAACCATCTTTTTGGATTGAAGTTCGGATGGACAAATATTGTTGAATTGTTGTTAAGAACTCATAGGACGGTTGTCACGACCCGATTTCTCGGTCATGATGGCACCTACAACCCCCGGTAGGTGAACCAATCCCCGTAGCCCAGGACAGTTAGTAATAGGCTACTATCTAACAAATAAGGGAACAAGACGAAGAGGATAGATAACAGGGATATATATATATACATATGCGGAAACTAAACCAAACCCCAAGACCTGGTATCATAGTATAGAGCCAAAACTACATACATGGAGTGCAAACGATCCAAAACAATATATACAGATGTCTCTGAATGGTAATAAAGTACATAAAGCAAAAGATAAACTAAAGCTAAGCTCCGATCGCCAAGAGCTCACCCTCAGTCTGAAGTAGTCCCCAACAGATCTCCAAGCACGAATCACAGCGATCTAACGGCGATGGCCCACGCTAGGATCTGCACCCAAAGATGCAGGGGGGTAGGGTGAGCACCAAATGCGAAGCATAAGGTACCCAGTAGGTATCATAGGCCGACTGGGCACATATAAGATAAAAGCGTAGTAACAGACATAATAGAAGCAAGCAGTCACAGAAATCAACGAAAGGTACACAGGAACTAGCCCAGAGGGAAATCAACAGAACCACATGTGAGGCCAGCAAGCAAAATATATACACCATAGGCACAGGTGAAAGTAAGAAACAACGCACCTGGGGTCCTTGCAATAACAGTGTATACATAATAAGTTTACGAAATGGACGGTATACCGGTAACCTCAAGTGTAAGAAGAGGGAAAGAGTAATGATAGGAATGCTCAGAGACATGAATCAAACTCAACTAATCATATCAATATCAATCCAGAAACTAACACTTTAGCAGTAACCAATTTCATTCTTAACCTGTAACAGGGAATAATTCTGTAAATAAATAGCAAGAGTCTACCTATAGTCCCCCGGCCGCCCATACAACTGAGGAACACAAACAAGTGAAAACAAACCCTCCGGTATCCCATACTACCGGAGCGTACAATCAACAAACAAGGGTGGAGCCTCAAACAATGAATGATATGATTGATGAAGATCTCAAGTGAAATGGTATCTCTGTATGTACCTCCTCCGGTGCCTATCGGCCCAGCAGGTAGGTTCCATGGAAGGACACTGCCCGTATACCTCTACTCCGCCGTATACCCTTCCTCCAGCACATGCAGCCCGAAGCCCCAGGCAAGGATGGCAAGGTCCATGGAGGTCCCAGACCCCATACTAAAACTAAGTATCAAAACATGTCGTCCGGAAGCAAGTCCGGGTTCAAGATAGAGACCCAGTCTCGAATATGCATGCCCAGACCCTTTCCAAGACTAAAGTAGTAGGAAAATATCTCAAAAACCCCTCTAAGGGTGCCCGGGCATAACCGGGGCTAAACAGTAGAAAGTCATCTCAGGTGCTCGGTCCAACCGAGGCTAAAATCATTTCAAGTAGCAGGAAAACTCAACTAGTACCCCGGCTCTGCCGAGTCTAGTGTTAATTGTAAAACTGGTGATTTAAATCATAATTTTACTTTCTTTTACCCAAGAATGTTCACAAGTTAAATCGAACCATTTCCAATTCATTTCCATCAAAAATGGGTCCCCGGGGCCATGCAAGGTTTGGAAAATAGTGCCAGTAGGCCCGAAGCCAAAACCGTAGTAAAACATGGAAACAACCTCTTTATATGCATGGAAATGGTATGATCAAGCACAATAGCTGCCCAGCAGCTCACAATCAACCTATCGACCCTACACAGGCCCACAGCTACTCAGCAAGCATAACCAGCCTAGAAGGATAATTCTATGCCCGGGACTCGTGGACATTTCCAAAATCCCACCATCTATTTTCCAGAGTCAACAAGGCCTCACGGAACCACAAGGGTAAATAAAATATATCGGCAAGTACTACAAGCAACGGAGGAACAAAAGTAGGCGGACATGAATAAAGCGGTCGAGGTCTGTGGTACCAACCTAATAAACAAACCCAAGGATGCCCATTAATACAATTTTATCCTATATATGCCGAGTCTAGGGAAAATAAACCGTAACCTACCTGTCGTCCGATGACAAGCTTGAACCTCTCCGAAATATCCCCAACACGAAATCAAACTCGAACTCGGGCTTGAATACCTTGACGTAGATAATTGATTTCCTTTCAAAGATGGCACATCGCATCAAATAATTTTTCCACAAATATTCCTCTAATTATAAGAATAAGTATATGCGGATATTAGGTAGTGCTAATCCTCAAATAATATTGAGAGACTTGGCAGAAGCATATATAGATGCAACATATATATAAATATAGCAAGGATTAAAGTTTGGCCAACATCACCTAATAACCAATTAGAGGTGCTTGATGATGTGCTTAGTGGCAGCACTAATGCCTAACTCACTTGTTGTCCACTCCATCTACTTCCACGTGGAAGTAGAGGTGACACACCATACCTATTTTAACCCCATAATGTATATATTCGAGTATTGCATAGGTTCGTGGTAAAATAAATATAATATTTTAAATATATCCCAATAAATAGAAAATTATTTCCAATAAAACTTACTATATTATAATAATAATTTTCAACATAACTAAATTTACTATCTCCGTTAAAATATTACAATGTATAAAAACTTAACACCCCGTACCTTTCAAAACCTATGTGACTAAGTAAATATCGACGAAGGTATTTGAGCTCGAGATTGTGAAGGGGTACTTTGGCCTAGAATTTGAAACTGGTCAAATGTATATAAGTGTTAAGTTAAGTTATAAGGAGGAGGGTTTTGAAAATGAGATAAAACAAGTGAGGTACTTGCTCGACTTATCTAAGCTCTTAGGTGACAAGTAGGTGCATCACCTACCTACGCTAACGAACTAAGTTCCGAGGCCCGATTACGGGCAGCAACACCATGGATTATTAGACCTAATGGTAGCCCAAATGAATCTTAAAGTTGGCCCATCAAAGCACAACCAAATCTGGCCCAAACAACTACAAAAGGTAGCCACCAATATTGACCACATTTTGACCCAAGAGAAGCCCAAAATCAGCCCAAAACTTAACCCTTTTGAGGCCCAAGCAAAGGGTAATTTTGGCCCAAGTTTCTTGACCCATTTTGGCCCAAATATACTCAAAAAAAGTCGGCCAAAAAGGTCCCTTTATACAGGCCATTTGCTGATCAATGTTGATCACAAAAAGCTGGAAAATTCTCTCTTATCTCATTTCCTTTTGGCAGCCCTTCTCTCCCTTTAGGGTTCTAAGAAGACCAAGATTAATTCAAGCTTAAGGTGAGTTAATCAACTTGTTATCTTGGTATTAATATACTACATATAGCTAGGATATCCTATGGTAATAAAGACATGAACTATGGCAGCCCCTTTCTTATGATTTAACACATAGAAATTGTGTAACAATTAAGAAATTTCTTCTTCTCTTGTTGGTGTATGTGTAGGGGGTACTTAAGCTTTTAAAGCATCAATAAAAAGAGGATAAAAACACACCTTCAAGTGTGGTAAGTACTCTTCCCCCATAATAATATTTTTGGATTGAAGTTCGGATGGACAATTGTTGTTGAATTGTTGTTAAGAACTCACGGGACGGCGATCGGAAGCCGTGGGTTCAATGTGTTGCTATTGTATTTTGGCATGGTGAGTTGTGTAGGGGATGTTTGATATGTTTTGTATTATTGGAGGCAGTAGGTTGGTGTGTGTGTGATGTGTATTTGATAGGGGAGAAAGGTGTGACGATACACCTTTAATTAATGCAAAATTCGTAAATCTGCCCGGGAAATGTTTAGCTACTATTTTGGGAATGTTGCAGCAGGTTTAAGAGCTAATATTAGCTTCATTATACCCTTGTGTTGTAGATTGACTTAATAAGGGAAAGTCCAAGTTGTGGTAAGCGCAATCTTCGGAAGGAACGAGGTATGTTAAGGCTTCTTTATTCCTTATCGGCATGAATCTAGAAATAGAACTCTAAATCTCCGAAAGAAGGAATTTGAGTATTTTGTTGTAAGAGAGCTGATTTGATAACTCAACAAGTCTTAAGGAACTAATTTATACATTATGGTGATTCAAGTCGCCTTCTTATAAAAATCTGATTCTTTTTGCACGAAATGTAAGTTATCCTTTTGTCAAGGTTCTTCTTTGTATTGTGATCTCTAATCAAGCTTTAGAAAGTATACAATGAAAGTTAGAAAGTCAAATCCCCATTTATATGTGTTTGGTATGTTGATTCCAACACCTAGTAAGCCAAGGCTAAAGAAGTTATCTAAATAAACCTTCATAAATAACAAGAATAGCTTGGAAGGTCAATCTAGTAATACACTTATTATGCATGGTTTGCGTGTTAGTGTGCACCGAGGTGCTACTGCCATATTGAGGCTATTATATACATAGTGTGCACCGAGGTACTACTGCCATATTGAGGCCATTATACACATAGTGTGCACCGAGGTGCTACTGCCATATTGAGGCCATTATATACATAGTGTGCGCCGAGGCGCTACTGCCATATTGAGGCTATTAAATATAGGGTGCGCCGAGGCGCTATTGTGGTTCAGTGTGGGTTATAAAGAGTGATTTGCAGTGTGAGTTAATGCATGTGTTGTGTTCTAAAAAGAATAAAAGAGAAAGAGCTTAACGAGTCTTACCAATTACAGTTTACAAGTTTCATATTATATCTTGTTCGGATTTACTACTTGCGACTTGCTTTTATGTTTCTACCTTACATGCCAGTACATTATTGTCGTACTGATGTCCCCATTGCCTGGGGGCACTGCATACATGCCTGCAGGTCCAGACAGATATCCAGACAGATCTCTTCAGTAGGAGTTGCAAAGTTCAGCCATTTTGGTAAGCTCCATTCTTCCTGGAGCTGACGAGTCAGAGGTCTAGCTTATATTTTGGACAGGTTATGTATATATACAACTTATGGGTAGTCCAGGGCCTTGTCCTAGATATGAGATATTTTACTTACTCCTAGAGGCTTGTAGACGTGTATATGTATATCAGTGTTGGGTATGGCCTTGTCGGCCTTGTTATTAGCTATCTACTATGATAATAGCCTTGTCGGCCTTGAGTTGCTTAACTACTATTGAGCTTTTAGTGTTTCAAATTGCTATTCTTAGAGACCTTGTCGGTCTCAGACCCTCAGCAGGTTCAATAGAGATACACTCTATTTTGACACCCTCAACCTTTTGGGGCTCCGGGTGTCGGTCATGCCTTCCATGGTTTGGGGCGTGACAAACTTGGTATCAGAGCACGTCGAATCCCAGGGAGTCTACAAGCCGTGTCTAGTAGAGTCTTGTTTATGGGTGTGTTGTGCACCATACCTATAATCATGAGGCTACGGGACATTTAGGAATTGTTATCCTTCTTTCATTTGCTAGATCGTGCAATAGAGCGAGATCATAAGATGTTTGAAGTCTAATTCATGTTTTTCTATTTCTTGTTTACAGAAATGCCTGTGACCAGACAAATGAGTAGCCGACGGGTTGGCACGGATATGGGGGAAGGTACTAGTCGTTCCCCGCCTATCCGATTGGATAGATTTGAGGCTCAAAGTGAATCACCGACACCAGAGATCCCAGTTTATCAAGTACCTGATGAGACTAGAGGGGATCCAGTACCCCCGACCCCACCTGCTCCAGTGGCATCTGAGATAGCTAGAGATGAACCAGCACCTGTAGCTCCTCCACCTGAAGCAGAGGACCAGGACATCAGGAGTGTTGTTCGATTATTGACCCAGATGGTAGCCACACAACAACAACAAATTGGGGCATCAACGAGTGTTAGGTCAGGTGGCTCAGAAAGTTCTAGGGCTCGAGAGTTTATCATCCTAAGTCCTCCTATATTTACAGGCTCTGACCCACGTGAGGATCCTCAGGAGTTTATTGATCAGACTTATTGAGTACTTCGAGTCATGCATGCAACAGTAATGGAGGCAGTGGAGTTTGCATCTTTCAAGTTACGAGATGTGGCCATTTTATGGTTCGAGGCTTGGGATCGGTCTAGGGGATCAAATGCACCCCCAGCTGAATGGGAGGAATTTTCAGAGGCCTTCCTAGCTCACTATCTTCCGCAGGAGGTTCGAGAGGCCAGACTTGATCAATTTCTAGCCCTTAGGCAGGGCAATATGAATGTTCGACAGTACAGCCTCAGGTTTAATTCATTAGCCAGGTACGCCCCCGATATTGTGAGTACTATGCGAGCTAGAGTTCATCGATATGTGCGTGGCCTTAAGGATGAATTGATTAAAGGATTAACAATAGCAGCCACACAAGAGGATATGAATATTTCTAAGATACAGGCTATTGCTCAGACTGCAGAGGATCTTGAAGTACAAATTGGAGATAACCAAAGCCGAGAAAGGGATCAGAATAAGAGGGTTAGATCTAATGGGTCCTATGTAGAGCCACGAGGTAATGTTAGGCCACATTTTAATAGGCGATCATCCCACCCTACTAGTGGTGCCCCACATCAGTTGCAAAGGCAGAGGTATGATCATTTTTCTCAGACTGGACCAGGCCACAGTTCAGGTGCATCCAGTTCCTATCGCCAGGGGCATTCGGGTCAGATGAGGCCACCTTTGCCACCTTGTGTTCAGTGCTGTAGGAAGCATCCGAGGATATGTCGCCTGGGTTCAGATACTTGTTATTCGTGTGGGCATCCTGGTCACTTTATGCGAGACTGTCCGAGTAGAGGTAGGAGTGAGATATCCCAGCCTACAGGGTCGATGGCAGCTTCTTCATCTACTATTCGTCCCCCTAGGACAGGACAACAGGCTACACCAGGTCATGGTAGAGGTAGAGGAGGAGGAGGAGCATCCAGTTCAGGCGGTGGTCAGAATCGCACTTATGCTCTAGCCGGTCGCCAGGACTTGGAATCGTCACCTGATGTTGTTACAGGTACATTGACTATTTTTACTCATGCTGTTTATGCACTTATAGATCCTGGCTCTACTCTTTCATATGTTACCCCGCTCGTTGCTGGTAAGTTGGGGGTAGGCCCTGAGTTATTGCCTAGACCATTTGTTGTATCTACGCCGGTTGGTGAATCTATTATAGCTAGACGAGTTTATCGAGATTGTGCAGTGTGGATTTATGACCATCTCACTTCAGCTGATCTAATCGAATTAGATATGATTGACTTCGATGTCATTATGGGCATGGACTGGTTAGCTGCATGTTATGCTAATATCGATTGTAGAACTTAGGTTGTCAAATTCCATTTTCTAAAAGAGACAATCCTGGAGTGGAAAGGTAATGCTGCCACGCCAAGGGGTAGGTTTATTTCCTACCTTAAAGCCCAGAAAATGATTTCTAAAGGCTATATTTATCATTTAGTCCGAGTACAAAGTATAGAAGAAGGACCAGTGACTCTTCAATCGGTTCCCGTGGTGAGTCAATTCCTAGATGTATTCCCGGATGAGCTTCCAGGAATCCCTCCAGAAAGGGAAATTGAGTTTGCCATTGACCTACTCCCAGATACTCAGCCAATATCAATTCCCCCTTACAGGATGGCTCCTGCAGAATTAAGAGAGTTAAAGGAACAATTAAAGGATCTACTCGAAAAAGGTTTCATTAGGCCTAGTACATCGCCATGGGGCGCACCAGTTTTGTTTGTTCGTAAGAAGGATGGGTCCTTGAGAATGTGTATCGATTACCGACAACTGAACAAAGCTACAATCAAGAATAAGTATCCTCTTCCAAGGATTGATGACCTTTTTGATCAGTTGCAAGGCGCCAAATGTTTTTCAAAGATTGACTTGCGGTCGGGGTATCACCAGTTACGTGTTAAAGGGGTAGATGTTCCAAAAACAGCCTTTAGGACAAGGTATGGCCACTTTGAATTTCTAGTAATGTCTTTTGGGCTTACTAATGCCCCAGCAGCTTTTATGGACCTAATGAATCGGGTATTCAAGCCATTCCTAGATGTATTCGTTATCGTATTTATTGACGATATCCTGATTTACTCGCGGTCCAAAGCCGAACATGCTGATCATTTACGTGCAGTATTGCAAACACTTCAGAATCATAAATTATATGCGAAGTTCTCCAAATGTGAGTTTTGGTTGACTTCAGTGGCTTTTCTTGGCCATATAATTACAGACGAAGGTATTAGAGTTGACGGCCAAAAGATTGAAGCAGTAAAGAATTGGCCGAGGCCCTTGAATGCTACAGAGATCCGTAGTTTTTTGGGCTTAGCAGGTTATTACCGAAGGTTTGTAGAAGGGTTTTCTTCTATATCTGCACCATTGACAAAGTTGACTCATAAAGCTGCCAAGTTCCAGTGGTCTGATGCATGTGAGCAGAGTTTTCAGGAGTTGAAGGACAGACTTACTTCAACACCTGTCTTAACTCTGCCAGAGGGCACAGAAGGTTATGTTGTTTATTGTGATGCTTCAAGGATTGGGTTAGGTTACGTTTTAATGCAACATGGTAAAGTTATTGCCTATGCCTCGAGACAACTAAGAAAGCAAGAACAAAATTACCCTACTCACGATCTTGAATTGGCAGCAGTTATATTTGCCTTGAAAATTTGGCGCCATTAATTTTTTGGAGTCCATGTAGACGTGTTTTCGGACCACAAAAGTCTACAGTATTTATTCAAACAGAAGGATTTAAACCTAAGGCAAAGAAGGTGGCTAGAGTTACTAAAGGATTATGACGTAGATATTTTGTACCATCCAAGGAAGGCCAATGTAGTGGCCGATGCACTTAGCCGCAAATCCATGGGAAGCTTGAGCCACGTGGAAAATAGAAAGATTGAGATGACAAGAGAACTACATCAGTTAGCTAATTTGCAGGTTCGACTACTAGACCAAGGTAATGGGGGAGTTGTTATTCAAAGCACAGTGGAATCCTCACTTATGACAGAGGTAAAGGAAAGACAATATGATGATCCAGAATTAGTAAGATTGAGGGAGGAAATTCCACAACAGAAGCAACCACTAATAGAGCTTAAGGAGGATGGGGTTCTGAGATATCAAGGTCGTCTATGTGTACCTAACGTCGGGGAGCTTCGGGAGAAAATTTTGGCAGAAGTTCACTATTCCCGCTATTCAATCCATCCAGGAGCGACGAAGATGTATCATGATCTTCGACAGATTTATTGGTGGAATAATATGAAGAGAAATATTGCAGAGTTTGTAGCCCAATGCCCGAATTGTCAACAGGTAAAAATTGAACACCAGAGACCCGGAGGTCTAACTCAAAGTATAGTGATACCTACCTGGAAATGGGAGGTGATCAACATGGACTTTATTACAGGCTTACCCCGTACTTATCGGAAGTATGATTCCATATGGGTGATTGTAGATAGACTTACAAAATCAGCTCACTTTTTGCCAGTCAACTTATACTGCCAAGTTGTATATTAGTGAAATATTTTGACTTCATGGTGTCCCAATTTCCATCATTTCAGATAGGGGTGCTCAGTTTACAACAAATTTCTGGAGGTCTTTCCAGAGAGGCTTAGGTACTCAAATAAGTCTCAGTACAGCTTTTCATCCACAGACAGATGGACAAGCTGAACGCACTATTCAAACACTCGAAGATATGCTACGAGCTTGTGTACTAGATTTTAAAGGGAGTTGGGATGACCATTTGCCACTAATTGAGTTTTCTTATAATAATAGCTTCCATGCAAGCATTCAAATGGCTCCTTATGAGGCTTTATACGGGCGAAAGTGTAGATCACCAATTGGATGGTTTGAAATTGGAGAAGCAGGATTATTAGGGCCAGACCTAGTTAATCAGGCAATGGAGAAGGTGAAGCTAATCCGAGAAAGATTACTAACAGCCCAGAGTAGGCAGAAATCATATGCAAATGTGCGACGTCGGGATTTGGAATTTAATATTAGTGATTGGGTTTTCCTAAAGGTTTCGCCCATGAAAGGCGTTATGCGATTTGGTAAAAAGGGAAAGCTTAGTCCAAGATATATTGGACCATACAGGATCATTCGGAGGGTAGGAAAAGTGGCATATGAGCTAGATTTACCCACAGAATTGGAGACAGTCCATCCTGTATTTCATGTATCGATGCTACGAAGGTGCATAGGAGATCCTTCACGTATTATGCCTATTAAAGATGTTCAACTTTCTGAAGACTTATCCTATAAGGAAGTACCAATTTCTATCCTAGATCGTCAAGTTAGGAAGCTCAGAACCAAAGAAGTAGCCTCAGTAAAGGTGTTGTGGAGAAATAATAATATTGAGGAAATGACGTGGGAAGCCGAGGAAGAAATGAGGAAAAAACATCCCCAGTTATTTATGACTTGAAGATAGTACAGAGGTAAGTCATATTCTTATATTCTTGATACTCTTCCTACTATGCAAATATGATCAGGTTTGAACATGTGAAAATGATTACATTTAATTGTATATAGTTGTATCGCCCTGTGAGGCATCGTGCTGGACTTTTGCTGAGTTTCAGGTTTTTGGATAGTCCCAATTATAAAGGAAACTCTGCCGAAATTTCAAAAAATCCTAAGGGACTAGAGCTCTATATGCATTACCCTCATTCGAGGACGAATGATTCTAAGGGGGGAAGGATATAACACCCCGTACCTTTCAAAACCTATGTGACTAAGTAAATATCGACGAAGGTATTTGAGATCGAGATTGTGAAGGGGTACTTTGGACTAGAATTTGAAATGGTCAAATGTATATAAGTGTTAAGTTAAATTATAAGGAGGAGGGTTTTGAAAATGAGATAAAACAAGTGAGGTACTTGCTCGACTTATCTAAGCTCTTAGGTGACAAGTAGGTGCATCACCTACCTACGCTAACGAACTAAGTTCCGAGGGCCGATTACGGGCAGCAACACCATGGATTATTAGACCTAATGGTAGCCCAAATGAAGCTTAAAGTTGGCCCATCAAAGCACAACCAAATCTGGCCCAAACAACTACAAAAGTTAGCCACCAATATTGACCACATTTTGACCCAAGAGAAGCCCAAAATCAGCCCCAAAACTTAACCCTTTTGAGGCCCAAGCAAAGGGTAATTTTGGCCCAAGTTTCTTGACCCATTTTGGCCCAAATATACTCAAAAAAAGTCGGCCAAAAAGGTCCCTTTATACAGGCCTTTTGTTGATCAATATTGATCACAAAAAGCTGGAAAAATTCTCTCTTATCTCATTTCCTTTTGGCAGCCCTTCTCTCCCTTTAGGGTTCTAAGAAGACCAAGATTAATTGAAGCTTAAGGTGAGTTAATCAACTTGTTATCTTGGTATTAATCTACTACATATAGCTAGGATATCCTATGGTAAGAAAGACATGAACTATGGCAGCCCCTTTCTTATGATTTAACACATAGAAATTGTGTAACAATTAAGAGATTTATTCTTCTCTTGTTGGTGTATGTGTAGGGGGTACTTAAGCTTTTAAAGCATCAATAAAAAGAGGATAAAAACACACCTTCAAGTGTGGTAAGTACTCTTCCCATAATAATATTTTTGGATTGAAGCTCGGATGGACAATTGTTGTTGAATTGTTGTTAAGAACTCACGGGACGGCGATCGGAAGCTGTGGGTTCAATGTGTTGCTATTGTATTTCGGCATGGTGAGTTGTGTAGGGGATATTTGATGTGTTTTGTATTATTGGAGGCAGTAGGTTGGTGTGTGTGTGATGTGTATTGGATAAGGGGAGAAAGGTGTGACGAAAGAAGGAATTTGAGTATTTTGTTGTAAGAGATCTGATTTGGTAACTCAACAAGTCTTAAGGAACTAATTTATACATTATGGTGATTCAAGTCGCCTTCTTATAAAAATCTGATTCTTTTTGCACGAAATGTAAGTTATCCTTTTGTCAAGTTTCTTCTTTGTATTGTGATCTCTAATCAAGCTTTAGAAAGTATAAAAGGAAAGTTAGAAAGTCAAATCCCCATTTATATGTGTTTGGTATGTTGAGTCCAACACCTAGTAAGCCAAGGCTAAAGAAGTTATCTAAATCAACCTTCATAAATAACAAGAATAGCTTTGAAGGTCAATCTAGTAATACACTTATTATGCGTGGTTTGCGTGTTAGTGTGCACCGAGGTGCTACTGCCATATTGAGGCTATTATACACATAGTGTGCACTGAGGTGCTACTGCCATATTGAGGCCATTATATACATAGTGTGCGCCGAGACGCAACTGCCATATTGAGGCTATTAAATATAGGGTGCGCCGAGGCGCTATTGTGGTTCAGTGTGGGTTATAAAGAGTGAGTTGCAACGTGAGTTAATGCATGTGTTGTGTTCTAGAAAGAATAAAGGAGAAAGAGCTTAATGAGTCTTACCAATTACAGTTTATAAGTTTCATATTTTATCTTGTTCGGATTTACTACTTGCGACTTGCTTTTATGTTTCTACCTTACATGCTAGTACATTATTGTCGTACTGACGTCCCCATTGCCTGGGGGCGCTGCTTACATACCTGCAGGTCCAGAAAGATACCCAGACAGATCTCTTCAGTAGGAGTTGCAGAGTTCAGCCATTTTGGTAAGCTCCATTCTTCCTGGAGCTGACGAGTCAGAGGTCTAGCTTATATTTTGACCAGGTTATGTATATGTACAACTTATGGGTAGTCAAGGGCCCTGTCCTGGATATGAGATATTTTACTTATTCCTAGAGGCTTGTAGACGTGTATATGTATATCAGTGTTGGTTAGGGCCTTGTCGGCCTTGTTATTAGCTATCTACTATGATAATAGCCTTGTCGGCCTTGAGTTGCTTAACTACTATTGAGCTTTTAGTGTTTCAAATTGCTATTCTTAGAGACCTTGTCGGTCTCAGACCCCCAGCAGGTTCAATAGAGATACACTCTATTTTGACACCCTCGGCCTTTTGGGGCTCCGGGTGTCGGTCATGCCTCCCATGGTTTGGGGCGTGACACTTTACCACCTAGCCTGTCAGAGATTCATCCTGTATTTCATGTGTCGATGCTTAAACGATACCATGGTGATGGCAATTACATCATTCGCTAGGATTTGGTCCTATTAGATGAGAACGTCTCTTATGAAGAAGAGGCTATTGCTATTCTTGATCAAGATGTTTGGAAGTTGAGAACCAAGGAGATTGCATCTGTAAAGGTCTAGTGGGAGATCCATCCTGTTGAGAAGGCCACTTGGGAGACTGAGACAGAAATGCAAAATAAGTATCCTCACTTGTTCACCAATTTAAGTAATCTTTGTTTTCCCCTATTTTCTTCTCAATTGTCATTTGGGGATGAATGTTTGTTTAATTGGTATTTAATGTAATAACATGTTCCATCGTTATATTGAATTAAGGCATAAGTATTGGACTATAAAAGTCCCTAAGTGAGAATTGAAAATATCAGGCTAGAGTGAGCTTAGACTAAATTATAGTATTGTATGCCTTAGGTGTATTTCATGTTTAATATATCACTGTATGGTAGTGCGGTATCTATTTTTGGATAGCCAATTGTCGTAGGATCCTGTAGGAATTTTTGGGGTGAGAATCAGAGTCATAGAACTCAAGATATGATAGTTGTCGCATTAGGAATAATTTGTGGTGTCTATGAAATAAGGTGTATTGTGAAATAAGTGTTTGGGAGAGAGAACACCATGTTCTAGAAATTGTCGCTTATAGAAATGGAGGGCGCCTCATTGAGATGGTCTATTACGATGATCCATTTCACATTGTGATGATCCATCGCGATGGAGAGTCATCCATCACAATGAGGTGACGGGCACTATACCTGGGTGTTCTGCTATTTTTCTGATTTATTTCTCTCATAACTTAACTTCCTTTTAGAGCTCTCAAAAGCGGCCTTCTCAAGAAAACTAGGGCAAACTCCATCATATGAGGTAGGTAATTCGTAGAACCCTTATTTTATTAATTTATTATCTTCCTTAAACCTTGACACTACTAGAAATTGGGCCTATGAGAACAGACTTACTAGTAACCATTTCCAAACCATTGCTATAACTAGTCTAGCGTAACAGTTATGACCACTGACAAAAGTTTTAGTTCCTATTGACATGGCTTAGCCATATGAGCGTTTCCATTAAAACATGACCATTGCAATAGGGATACTTATATCAACGATATTGTGAACCATTGCGGTAAAGTCATCTATAGTAACGGTTACTTGAAAATTACATTGTATTGCAGCAGTTCATTAATCCTCCATATTTTTCCTCCACCATTTTCCCTCAATAATTTTCATCACCTGCCAATACCATTATCTTACTTTTATTTTTCTTTATTTCCAAAACACATTTAGAAATAAGACACATATAGAAACAATACACTCTCTAATATCATTTTAGCAACTACACTCTAAAAACCTACCTCAGATAAAAAAAGTTGTCTAACCTCTCTCTACACTTCTCTCTTCTCAAACCTAGGCGCCATTGCAAATATGAGATAATGTTCTCAAATTTGTACAAATCTAAGCTCATATTTAACTATTAGGAGCTATAATCTACAAACCCCTCTCATCTTTTTGAGGGTTTGAGTGATTTTAGTTGGTGTTTTAGTAATTATAGTGGAGTTGGAGTTGATTTTAGCTAAATATCTCAGATTTAGCTAAATCTGTTTGTGACTAGAGCTAGACCTGATAAATCTTGGATTTCTTCAACAAGTTCAATCTTTTGAGGTATTTTTCTATAATCTCTTGTTTTCTCTTTATGTTTTGAGCTACGCGATTTGTGAAATTGTTGGATTTTATTGTTGCATATGCTGTTAGGTTTTTACTGTGACGGTTAGTGAAATTGTTGGATTTTTCTGTTAGAATTTAGTTGTTGTTTTGTGTTGGTGTTAATTCGTTGTTGTTAGGTGTGCTAAAATTATTGAATTTCTCTTTTGCATGTACGATTTAGTTGCTGCTATGTGCTGGTGTTAATTTATTATTGTTAGGTATGGTGCAAATGTGGGATTTTGCTATTGCATGTGCTATTAAATTAGTTATTGTTTGTGGTCTTAATTTGTTGTTATTAGGTATGGTATAATTTTGGGGTTTTGCTGTTGGATGTGCTACTAAATAGCTACTGTGTGTGGCCTTAATTTGTTGTTGATAGAATCTTTTTGGTAGATTATTCAATGTGGACATTGATGTTGGATTTCCTATGTACTAGCTATTAATAAATCTGGTAGTATTTCTTTACTCTGTTTCTCTTTATTATTTGATAATAGATTTGTGTGAGTGAATTTTTGCTGGCATCTTTGGTGAAATTTGTTTCCAGATTTAAATTGTAAACAAGATTTCTCTTGCCATTGATCTTGAATTTCTGATGCATAATTTACTAAGTTAGTGTAGTGTGGGTTAAAACTGTAGATTTTTATTTTCTGATAATAGTTTTTGTTGCCTAACTCGAATGGTCATAAAAATTAGATTAAAATATATATGCTTCTTTGTAAGAAATGATCAGTGTTTATTCAAAAAAGTTAATTATGAAATCTGTTTTCTTAAAGTATCCAAACATTGGCTAAGGTGTTGGTTTAGTTAGTGTGAGACCTCTTTTATTTATGTTACTGGTTTTGGCTAGGCTGTCGGTTTATTTAGTGTGTCATCTCTTTCATTTAAGTTTCTAAGTTTTGATAAGTTGTTGGTTTACTTAGTGTATCATCTCTTTCATATACTTAGTGTATCTACTTTAAGTGTGGAATCTGTTTTATTGAAGTGTCATCTACTGGTTTGGCTATGCTTTGCTCAAGAGTTAACTGAAAAATGATCTTTTATTAAAAGGGGATTGTTTGGTCAAGTATTCTCATATTTAAATTTTTTAATGAAATTTTAAAAGACATCAGTTTATTTTTCAAGACTATTCCCTTCACTGAATTTCTTTATTAAATTGGCGTAATATATGAAACTATAACATATATTTTTATTAGTATGATTAGCCATATTTAATTGATTGCTCAGTTAAAGTTACAAGACATTCGTTGTCGTGTCATGCCTCACTCAGATTTTGAGGCGTGACAAAAATAATATTCAAAAGAAAATGTCGAACTAGTTTGTCTTTTTGTGAAAGTTTATATGTAATGTATTTGTGACTTGGCATTGATGTAAAGCTTTTTATTGTCAGTTGAATGTAATTTGGCCTCTTGTTATTATGGAAAGCCACATATGGCAAGTGTTTTGTTCTCTGTTGCTCGAACTGTCCATAAATACTACTGTACTTGTGTCCGATCCTTCAAAAATGTACTACTTGTGAAAGATCTTACACTTACACACAGTGATATTTTAGATGAGTCTGAGCAAGATAGTCTTTACTCTTATTTGGATTGTATAAAATTTTTGCTTACTATTTGCATTCTAGTAATAATTTAATTAGGACTTGGACATGGTAATTTAAATCACTCTTGGCTATTTCATGCTTGCAGCCAAACAACTCAATTTTTTTTATAGTTTCATCATTTGTCAATTAACGGTAACTTTTATCGGCAGATCTAACAAATTCGTGATTTGGTTAGTTGAACCCTCAGTTGTTCCCTCTTGAAATCTGTGCATTCTCATTGTATATTAATGTCACGATCCGATTTCTCGGTCATGATGGCAACTAAAATCCCCCCCAGTAGGAGAACCAATCCCCGTAACCCAGGACAATTAGTAATGGGCTACTATCTAACAAATAAGCGGAAGAACAGTTTAATAAGCAAAAGTAAGGGAACAAGATGAAGAGAATAGATAGCAGGAATATATATATACATATGAGGAAACTAAACCAAACTCCAAGATCTAGAATCATAGTATAGTGCCAGAACTACATATAAGGAGTACAAACAATCCAAAACAACGTATACAGATGTCTCCGAATGGTAATAGAGTACATAAAGCAAAAGATAAACTAAAGCTAACCTCCGATCTCCAAGAGCTCACCCTCAGTCTGAAATAGTCCCCAACAGATCTCCAAGCACGAATCACAGCGATTTAACGACGATGGCCCACGCTAGGATCTGCACCAAAAGATACAAGGGGTAGGGTGAGCACATATAAGATAAAAGCGTCGTAACAGACAGAATAGAAGCAAGTAGTCACAGAAATCAACAAAAGGTACACAGGAACTAGCCCATAGGGAAGTCAACAGAACCACATGTGAGGCCAGCAAGCAGAATATATACACCATAGGCACAGGTGAAAGTAAGAAACAACGCACCTGGTGTCCTTGCAATAACAGTGTATATATAATAAGTTCTAGAAATGGACGGTATACCGGTAACCTTAAGTGTAAGAGGAAGAGGGAAAGAGTAATGATAGGCATGCTCAGAGACAGGAATCAAATTCAACTAATCATATCAATCTCAAATCTAGAAACTAACAACCTAGCAGTAACCAATTTCATACTTAACCGTAACAGGGACCAATTCTGTAAGTAAATAATAAAAGTCTACCTACAGTCCCCTGGCCGCCCATACAACCGAGGAACACAAACAAGTGAAAACAAACCTTCCAGCTTCCCATACTACCGGAGCGTACAATCAACAAACAACAAACAAGGGTGGAGCCTCAAACAATGAATGATATGATGCATGAAGATCTCAAGTGAAATGGTATCTATGTATGTACTTCCTCCGGTGTCGATCCATCCCAGCAGGTAGGTTCCATAGAAGGACACTGCCCGTATACCTCTACTCCGCCGTATACCCTTACTCTGGAACACGCAGCCCGAAGCCCCTGACCCGGAATGGCAAGGTCCATGGAGGTCCCAGACCCCATACTAAAACTCAGTATTAAGACATGTCATCCGGAAGCAAGTCCGGGTTCAAGATAGAGACCCAGTCTCGAATATGCATGCCCAGACCCTGTCCAGGACTAAAGTAGTGGGAACATATCTCAAAACCCCCTCCAAGGGTGCCCGGGCATAACCGGGTCTAAACAGTAGAAAGTAATCTCAGGTGATCGATCCCACCGAGGCTAAAAACCATCACAATTTAATAAGAAACACAACTAGCACCCCGGCCCTGCTGACTCTAGATAGTAAAGTTGGTGATAGAAATCATAATTTGACCTTATTTTACCCCAAGATTATTCACAAGGTAAATCAAACCATTTCCAATTCATTTCCATAAAAAACGGCCCCCCGGAGCCATGCAAGGATTAGAAAATAGTGCCAGTAGGCCCGAAGCCAAAACCATAGAAAAAAATGGATAAAACCTCTTTATATGCATGAAAATGGTACGATCAAACACATTAGCTTCCCAGCAGCTCACAATCAACCTATCGACCCTGCACATGCCCATAGGTACTCAGCAAGAATAACCAGCCTAGAAGGATAATTCTATGCCCGGGACATGCGGACATTCCTAATATCCCACCTTCTATGTTCCAGAGTCAACAAGGCCTCATAGGACCACAAGGGTAAATAAAACGTATCGGCAAGTACTACAAGCAACGGAGGAACAAAAGTAGGCGGACATGAATAAAGTGGTCAAGGTCTATGGTACCAACCTAATAATCCAACCCAAGGATGCCAGCTAGTACAATTTTATCCGATATATGCTAAGTCTATGGTGTTTAAACCATAACCTACCTGTCGTCCGATGACAAGATGCTAGAACAGCGATGTCCAAGCTCGAACCACTCCAAGAATATCCAAAATGAAGTCAAACACGAATTCTATTCCATCGCGAATGTATTCGGGTAATGCATAGAGTCGTGGTAAAATAAATAAAAATTTCCAAATATATCATAATTGATAGAAAATCATTTCAAATAAAACCTACTATATTATAATAATATTTTTCAATGTAACTAAGTTTACTATCTCTGTTAAATATTACAATGTATAAAAACCTTATAAACAAAATACATACACAATTATTTCATAAAAAAAGTATTTTTCATAGACCTTTAAAATATTTTAGGAAGGCAATTAAAATATAACTTTTTACCACATTCAAATTTTAAATAAAATATTTTTAAATACATGCGATGTTAATAAAATTCTTGATTTTAGGCTCGCAAGCCTTGATATGAAACGAGGGTTAACGTCATACGATAGTAAATCACCATCGCACTATTTTGATACTCAGCTCCTAACACAGGGAATCGGTCATAAAGACCAATCGAACGGACAGGGAACCAAACCACCAGTCCCAGCAAGCCATAAATGACTTGGGCCGCTACAGAAAAGCTCTAACGATACGAGAAAGGCAAAAATGCGTAAATGACCGGAAGGGTCATTACATCATCCACTACTAAAAAGGACTTTTGTCCTCGAAAGTCAAGGACAAGAAAGTACCTGAAGGCTCAAACAATTGTATATACTGAGCTCGCATTTATCTCTCGATCTCCCAGGTAGCCTTCTCAACTGGACGGTGCCTCCACTAAATCTTAACAACCGAAATCTCCCTAGATCTCAACCTCCTAACATCTCTGGCTAGTATAGCAACCGGCTCCTCAACAAAGGACAAACTCTCATCCAAATGAACCGAACCCCAATGCAATACATGACACTCGTCTGGAACATACCGCCGCAACATCGATACATGGAAAATCGAGTGCATAGATAAAAACATCAGAGGCAAATCCAACATGTAAGCAACACTACCAACCCTCTAGAGAATCTCAAATGGCCCAATGTACCCGGGGCTAAGCTTTCCCCGCCTAGCAAATCTCATCACGCCCTTCATGGGCGATACACGGAGAAATACCAATTCACCAACACTAAACTCCAAAGCACGAAGCCTACGATCAACATAACTCTTCTGCCTACTCTAAGATGCCCGAAGTCTGTCCTGAATCACTCAGACTCGGTCTAAGGAATCTCAAAGCAAATATGTACTCTGTGGCCTAGAATCAAAACCATCAAACCAACCAACCGGTGATCTGCAACGCCTTCCATACAAAGCCTCAAAAGGTGCCATGCCAATACTCGAATGGAAACTGTTATTATAAGCAAACTCTGCCAAGGGAACAAACTGATCATGAAGGTCATACAACTGCTGATCCTCAAACTGACGGCTCTGAATCTTATCAATCAAAGTAGAACGAACCTCAACACTTGTGAGAACTCTGCTAGGATCCGACAAGTCAAGCCTAACCAAACGGTTAGCCAAATACTGGATGTCCAAGGCCAACGGTCTCTCTGAAACTGAAAGAGAAGCTAGGCTACCCATACTCACTGCCTTCCGGTCAAGGCATCCGCTACCACGTTTGCCTTGCCTGGATGATACAGAATAGTGAAGTTATAGTCCTTCAGTAACTCGACCCATCTCCTCTGTCTCGAGTTCAGCTCTCGCTGACTCGTGATATACTGAAGACTATGGTGATCAGTGAAGATCTCACAGTGAACTCCATATAGGTAATGCCTCCAGATCTTGAGCGCAAAAACTATCGCCGCCAATTCTAATTCATGAGTGGGGTAGTTGTGCTCATGAACCTTCAGCTTCCTCGACGCATATGCTATTACTCGACTCTGCTGTATCAACACACAACCAAGACCAACCCAGAAGCATAACAATACATGGAGAAGCTCTGACCCTCAACTACCAAAGTCAAAACTTGAGATGAAGTCAATAAGGCCTTAAGCCTATGAAAGCTATCCTTGCATTAATCCGACAACTGAAATGGGACATTCTTCCTAGTCAGCATAGTCAAGGGTGCTGCAATAGAAGAAAATCCCTGAATGAAGCGCCTGTAGTAACCTACTAACTCAATAAACTGCGGACCTCAGTGATACTAGTGGGTCTAGGCCAATCACAAACTGCTAAAATCTTTCCCGGATCAACCCTAATCCAATCCTTAGACACCACGTGCCCTAGGAATGCAACTGACTCAAGCCAAAGCTTTCACTTTGAGAACTTGGCATAAAGCCGATGATCTCTCAAAGTCTGGAGTATAACCCTCAAGTGCTGCTCATACTCATCTCTACTATGCGAGTATACCAAGATGTCGTCTATAAAAACTATCACAAATGAGTCCAAATACGGAGCAAAAACCATGTGCATTAAGTTCCTAAAGTCTGCGGGGGAATTAGTCAACCCAAAAGACATCACCAGGAACTCATAATGGCCATAACGTGTCCTGAATGACGTCTTAGGGATGTCCTCTGCCCTAATCCTCAACTTATGGTAGCCGTACCTCAAATCAATCTTCGAAAACATGACTGAACCCTGAAGCTGGTCAAACAAGTCATCAATCCTTTGCATCGGATACCTATTCTTCACTATCACCCTATTCAGTTGTCGATAATCAATACACTTGCGCATCGACCAATCTTTCTTCTTCACGAAGAGAACAGGAGCACCCCAAAGTGACACACTCGGTCTAATAAACCCCTTAGCTAACAAATCCTGGAGCTGCTCCTTAAGCTCCCTCAACTCAGCTGGAGCCATACGGTAAGGAGAAATATAAATGGGCCTGGTGCCCGGCTCTAACTCAATAGCAAAATCAATATCTCTCTTAGGTGAAAGGCCTGGCAGGTCGGTAGGAAACACATCAAGGAAGTCTAACCACAGGAACAGACTCAGGAGATGTAGGGTCAGCACTAGCATCTCATACATATGCTAGATAAGATAAACACCCACAGAAAATCAACTTCCTAGCTCGAAGACAAGAAATGATCCTAGACGGTGCATGGCTAACAGAACCCTTCCACACAATCGGGGATACACCGGGCACAGCTATGGTAATGGTCTTGGCATAATAATCCAAAACTGCACGGTGAGGGGATAACCAGTCCATGCCCAGTATCACATCAAAATCTAGCATATCAAGGATCATCAAATCACCCTAAGTCTCTAAATCACCAATAGATATCATACAAGATCTCACAATCCGATCCACTACTAAAGAATCTCCTACTGGGGTCGAAACAGAAACAGGAACAGATAATGGCTCACTAGCCAACCCCAAACAAGGCACAAAGTAGGCAGATACATATGAACAAGTAGATCCAGGATCAAATAAAGCCATAGCAGACTGATGGCACACATTAATCGTACCTGTAATCACAGGATCTGAGGCCTCTGCCTCTGGTTTCCTAGGGACCACGTAAAACTGATGACGACCTCCACCTGCCTGTCCGCTATCCCTACCACCTGCTCTACAACGCGGAGCACCACCTCTATCCTGACGACCACCCCATCTAGCCGAAAGCTGAACTACTCGTAAAGGCTCGGCCAACTGAACTGTACCCTACTGTGGGCAATCTCTAGTAAAATGACCAATCACACCACAAGTAAAATAAGCCCTTGGCGGCCTACTCGGTCGAGATGAACCAGCAGGTCCCATATGGCCACCACGACCTGATGCCCCAGAAGTTGCACCCCTCGAAGACTGACCGCTATAGCCCTTATGGTTTCTCTGACCCTGCTCGAACTGGGTACTATCGGAAGTCTGAAGGGAAGCCTGAATAGGCGGCTGGACTGACCCTGGTTCTGCTGTGGCTGATAAACCCGGCCCCACTGGCCAGAACCTCTACCACCATATCTGGAACCACCCTGATGTCGAGGCCTCTTATCTCTGGATCCCTGATCATGTCGCTGTAAGTCCTCCATAGTACGGGCATAGTCTGCGATAGTCTGAAATGACCGACCACTGGAAATCAATATCTCAGCTAGCTGCTTGATCTATGGCCTTAAACCCCATTTAAATCTGCGAATCCTCTTTGCCTCGGTAGGAATGATCACAACTCCAAACGGTGCTAGCTGATGAAAATGGGTCTCATACTCCGAGACAGTCGTAAACTCCTGCATAAGGTGAGTAAACTGCTCTCTGCGATGCTCACGATCACTCTGAGGTATGAACTTTGCCATAAAGGCCTCATAAAACTCAGACCAGGTAAAGGAAGTGACGATGGTGGTCTTCAAGCAACGTGTGCCCTCCATCGTAACTTCGCTGGGCCCTCCAATTGATAGGTAGTATAACCAACCCCGTGAGTCTCCAACAAACCCAAATGATGCAATATCTCCTCACAGGTAGTAATAAAGTCATGTGGTTCCTGTCCAGAAGTACCAGCAAACCTCGGAGGTGCTAACCTCAAAAACCTACCCAACGCCTTCTGCTCTGACTCTGTCATAGCTGGGCGAGGAGCAAAAGGCTGTGCAAATGATGGAACCGGAATGACCTCTGCACGGGGAGCCGCAGTAGTAGGCTACGCTATTGAATTCTGTTCACCCAGGGCTACCCCCTGAGCGGATGTCTGTGCTACCTCAGAAGGCCGCTCTCCAATCATACCCAAAACTTTAATAGTAATCCCCGAATATCTGGAGACTGAGCTGCGACTGGAGCTGGCACAGAAGTGGGCGCTGGAGATGGTACTGGAGCTGGTGGTACCTGGGCTGCCCCCTATCCACATGCTTCTCGGGCTCTACCTCAACTCTAGAAGCTCTAGCAGGTGCTGCTGCTCGGAGGCATCCTCGACTCCTAGCTGGAGTCGAAGGCCCATCTCCGCCTGATGCCAATGCTCTCGTATGAATCATCTGTGGAAGAATGAAGTAGAACAAATGAAATTTTAGAAACTTCAAGGGTCCTACGTATGATACAGAAGCAATGAAAGAGTTGTATTTACTAAGATGCCACTGTAGCCTCCCGAAGATTGAGTACGGACGTCTACGCCCCGATCCACAGGACTCTACTAGACATTGACTCATATATCGATGACACCGGTGAACCTAGAGCTCTGATACCAAGTTGTCATGACCCGATTTCTCGGTCATGATGGCACCTACAATCCCCTCCAGTAGGAGAACCAATCCCTGTAACCCAGGACAGTTAGTAATGGGCTACTATCTAACAAATAAGCAGAAGAATAGTTTAGTAAGCAAGAGCAAGGGAATAAGATGAAGAGAATAGATAGCAGGAATATATATATACATATTTGGAAACTAAACCAAACCCCAAGACCTGGTATCATAGTATAGAGCCAGAACTACATATAAGGAGTACAAACGATCCAAAACAACGTATACAGATTTCTCCGAATGGTAATAGAGTACATAAAGCAAAAGATAAACTAAAGCTAAGCTCCGATCTCCAAGAGCTCACCCTCAGTCTGAAGTAGTCCCCAACAGATCTCCAAGGACAAATCATAGCGATCTAATGATGATGGCCCACGCTAGGATCTGCACCAAAAGATACATGGGGTAGGGTGAGCACCAAATGCAAAGCATAAGGTACCCAGTAGGTATCATAGGCCGACTGGGCACATATAAGATAAAATCGTATTAACAGACAGAATAAAAGCAAGTATTCAAAGAAATCAACAAAAGGTACACAGGAACTAGCCCAGAGGGAAGTCAACAAAACCACATGTGAGGCCAGCAAGCAGAATATATACACCATAGGCACAGGTGAAAGTAAGAAACAACGCACCTGGGGTCCTTGCAATAACAGTGTATATATAATAAGTTCTAGAAATGGACGGTATACCGGTAACCTCAAGTGTAAGAGGAAGAGGGAAAGATTAATGATAGGCATGCTCGGAGACAGGGATCAGATTCAACTAATCATATCAATCTCAAATCTAGAAACTAACAGCCTAGCAGTAACCAATTTCATACTTAACCGTAACAGGGAATAATTTTATAAGTAAATAGCAAGAGTGTACCTACAGTCCCCCGGCAGCCCATACAATCGAGGAACACAAACAAGTGAAAACAAACCCTCTGGCATCCCATACTACCAGAGCGTACAATAAACAAACAAAAAACAAGGGTGGAGCCTAAAACAAGGAATGATATGATGCATGAAGATCTCAAGCGTATCTTTGTATGTACTTCCTCCAGTGTCGATCCCGCCCAGCAGGGAGGTTCTATGAAAGAACACTGCCCGTATACCTCTACACCGCCATATACCCTTCCTTCGGCACAGGAAGCCTGAAGCCCCAGGTTCGAATGCCAAGGTCCATGGAGGTCCCAGACCCCATACTAAAACCCAGTATAAATACATGTCATCCGAAAGCAAGTCCGGGTTCAAGATAGAGACCCAGTCTCGAATATGCATGCCCAGACCCTGTCCAGGACTAAATTAGTTGGAAAATATCTCAAAAACCCCTCCAAGGGTGCCCAGGCATAACCGGGTCTAAACAGTAGAAAGTAATCTCAGGTGCTCGATCCGACCGAGGCTAAAAACCATCCCAATTTAATAAGAAACTCAACTAGCACCCTGGCCCTGCCGAGTCTGGCATTAATAGTAAAACTGGTGATAGAAATCATAATTTGACCATCTCTTACCCCAAGATTATTCACAAGGTAAATCAAACCATTTCCAATTTATTTCCATTAAAAACGGGCCCCCGGAGCCATGCAAGGTTTAGAAAATAGTGCCAGTAGGCCCGAAGCCAAAACCATAGTAAAACATGGATAAAACCTCTTTATATGCAAGGAAATGGTATGATCAAACACAATAGTTGCCCAGCAGCTCACAATCAACCTATCGACCCTGCACAGGCCCATAGCTACTCAACAAGCATAACCAACCTAGAAGGATAATTCTATGCCCGGGACTCGCGGACATTCCCAATATCCCACCTTCTATGTTCCAGAGTCAACAAGGCCTCACAGGACCACAAGGGTAAATAAAACATATCGGCAAGTACTAAAAGCAACGGAGGAACAAAAGTAGGCGGACATGAATAAAGAGGTCAAGGTCTGTGGTACCAACCTAATAATCCAACCCAAGGATGCCAGCTAGTACAACTTTATCCGATATATGCTAAGTCTAGGGAGTTTAAACTGTAACCTACTTATCGTCTGATGACAAGCTGCTAGAACGGCGATGTCCAAGCTCGAACCACTCCAAGAAAATCCAAAATGAAGTCAAACACGAATTTAGGCTTGAATAACTTGACGTAGATAGTTAATTTCTTACGGTTTTTTAATAAAACGCCAACCTGCCATCGAGTCCCCTCTTTACCATAACATATCTATATGTATAACATCTATAATTCACGTGTTAGTGAGGAATAACAAAAGGAAAAGGATGTTGGAGTTATGTTTATATCAATGGAAGGAAAAGATAACTCCAACCTAACCTAACATATATGATGACTGTGATCAATAAATGGGTGTAGTACCATTCAGTTATGTCATGCTAATGAAATACTAAGTACACATAATTTAATGACACCTACTGAAGCAAGAATTTGTTGTATACTCCCTCCACTTCCACGTGGAGGGGAGGTGTCCGTACCAAAGTAATTATATCCATCGCGAATGTATTCGGGTAATGCATAGAGTCGTGGTAAAATAAATAAAAATTTCCAAATATATCATAATTGATAGAAAATTATTTCAAATAAAACCTACTATATTATAATAATAATTTTCAACGTAACTAATTTTACCATCTCTGTTAAAATATTACAATGTATAAAAACCTTATAAAATAAATACATACACAATTATTTCATAACAAAAGTATTTTTCATAGACCTTTAAAATATTTTAGGAAGGCAATTAAAATATAACTTTTTACCACATTCAAATTTTAAATAAAATATTTTTAAATACATGCGATGTTAATTAAATTCTTGATTTTAGGCTCGCAAGCCTTGATACGAAATGAGGGTTAAGGTCATACGATCGCAAATCACCATCACACAATTTTGATAGTCAGCTCCTAAGACAGGGAATTGGTCATAAAGACCAATCGAATGGCCAGGGCACTTAACCACCAGTTCCAGCAAGCCATAAATGACTTGGGGCCACTACAGAAAAGCTCTAACGATACGAGAATGGAGAAAATGCGTAAATGACCGGAAGGGTCATTACAATTAATTAAAGTCTACTTAGAGTATTGCTACTCTAGATCTTAATTTTGTTTGTAGCTGTGGTGATTTTTTTTACTCTAGACCATATTGCTCTTGTCATTGATGTTGGATTTCCTGTTGCATGAGCTATTAATAAATTTAGTAGTGTGGTTTATCTCTGTTTCTTTTTATTTTGTGATAATTGATTTGTGTGACTAAATTTTGATGGTAATTATAATGAAATTGTTTACTATAGACCATATCTCTCATGCCATTGATGTTGGCTTTTTTGATGCATGAGCTATTAAGTTAGGTAGTGTGGGTTAAACCTAGATCTTTTTGTTTTCCAAATAATAGTTTGTGTGACGATCTCACCTTTCTCGAATATTCATAAGTCATTGACAACATAAATTTGTGAAGCATGATAAACTTGTTGAAGTTATTATAAGAAACTTAGGGTTATTTTAATATAATTAGTTATTACCTTGAGAGTTTTTTTTAAAAATACTTTGATTAAGCCATTTTGATGTTATTATGACTAAGAGTTTGTAGTTGTAGCTACTGGAGTGCTTCCCACACCTTTAGAAATGTACATGTCTATTATAAGAAAGTTAAGCATCCTAGTCATATCTTGATAAATAAAATTAGATCATAATGTATCAGTTTCATACTAAGAAAATGACCACCATTCTTTGTTCAAAAAGATTAACTCTGAAAATGCCTTTTCTTGAAGTGTGCAAATATTGACTTAACTGTTTGTTTGCTAGTGTGTCATGTCTGAAAATTTAAGTTATTGATTTCCTAGTTGTTAATATGTCTTGTCAATTTGTCTTGTCTTTGGGTAAATAATGTGTAATACTATAAAGTGGTTGCCGAAAATGATATTGTGCTTGTTGAACATTGTTGCCTTTTATGTTTCATAGTTAATCATAAATCTTAAATTTTTGGATTTCTTGTATCACATAGATTACAATGGCAATGAATAATTTAAATAAAAGTTGGATGAGTCTAAGAAGAAGCTCTTATGAGTTCATAAATAGAGTGAAGGATTTCCTAGATAAGGCGTTTGAATGAGCTTCTAAAGGAAATGAAATATTGTGCCCTTGTGATGATTGCACAAATCATTATTGGCATTACAGAAATATGGTGGAGGACCACTTATTTGCAAAATAATTTGTTGAAGGATACAACAAGTGGATTTCTCACGGGGAAAGAGTATCCTCCAGTATACCACATCCAAGCAGTAACGATGAAGATGGTAACAGTCATGATGATATTGATGGACTGCTTCATGATACATTTAGAAATATAGAAGATGATGCATGGCATGAAAAAGAGTGAGAGAAGAACTATCTGAAGATGCAAAAAGATTTTTCAGATTAGTTGAAGAAGGGAAAAAAAAGTTTTATCAAGGGAGTGAGAAGTTCAGCAAGTTGAGTTTCGTCATTCGATTATACTTACTTAAAAGCCTTCATGGGTTTAGTAATGTGGATTTTTTAGATCTGTTAGACTTGTTAAAAGAAGCTTTTCCCTTTTCTCAACTTCCTGAGTCTTTCAAAAAGGCTAAAAATGATAAAAGATCTGGGTCTTGGTTATGATAAAATACATTCATGTCCTAATGATTGCAAGCTATTTTGGAAAGACAAGGCAAAGACAAATAATTGCAGTGTGTGTGGGTTTTCTAGATGGACAAATGTGGGTGACAGTTTGACTAGTGCAACCTCTAAAATACCCGCAATGATTTTGAGATACTGTTCTTTGAATCCTAGGCTTCAGAGAATGATTATGTGTGCTGAAACGGCAGGTGCAATGAGATGGAATGCTACTAAATGACCCAATGATGGGGATTTAAGACACCCTGCTGATGGAGATGCTTGGAATCATTTTGATTCTTTATATCCGACCTTCTCAAATGATCCTCGAAATGTCAAATTGGGACTTTCAAGTGATGGGTTCAATCCATTTCGAACCATGAGCGTTTCCCATAGCACATGGCCTGTTATGTTGATGAATTATAATTTTTCACCTTGCATTTGCATAAAGCCAGAGTACATAATGTTGTCAATGTTCATTCAAGGTCCATACTCTCCAGGAAATGATATTGATGTGTGCCTACAACCATTAGTTTTGATGAATTGAATGAGCTATGGGAATTTAGGGTAGAAACATATGATGCTCATTCAAAGAAAATGTTTCAAATGCGTGCAGCCTTATTATGGACAGTAAGTGATTTGCCAGCACTAGCAATGTTGTTCGGATGGATGACAAAGGGGAAATTGGCCTGCCTAACTTGTAACTATAACACATGCTCTCAATCCTCAAACATAGTCGTAAAATGTGTTACTTAGGCCATCAGGCATTTTTGCCTCTTGATCATCTATTTCTAAGAGAAAAGAAATCATTTAATGGTGCTGAGGATTCTAGATTTGCACCTACACCCCGGTCGAGCACATGAGTGCTTGAAAAATTACAAGAGTTCAACAATGTCTTTGAAAAGGGCCAAAGAAAAGGCGTCAGACTACTGGGGTCCATGGAAAAAAAGATCCATCTTCTTTCAATTACCATATTGGCCTACAAATTTATTGAGTCACAATCTGGATGTGATGCATATTAAGAAGAATTGTTTTGACAGTTTTCTTGCTATTTTACTGGATATAATAGAAAATTCAAAGGATCACATTAATTCTCGTTATGACTTGCAAGAAATGGGGATAAGGAAGGAGCTTCACCCGGTAAAAGATCATACAAAGGGAAAAGTTTATTTAGCTAAATCTTATTTTTTCATGAAACCAAAAGAAAAAAAAATTATTCTGCAGTGTGTTTAAGAATGCCAAATTACCAAAAGGGTGTGCCTCAAACATATCAAAGCGTGTAGATGTGGAACATATGAAAATATCAGGATATAAGAGCCATGATGCTCATATTATGATATATTACCTACTCCAAATTGTAGTTCAAAAATATTTCCCAAGAATGTTGCAGTCGTCTTGATTAGGTTGGGGAACTTCTTTAAAGTCATATGTCGTAAGGTTATAAAGCAGGCAGATCTAGAGGTATTGTAGGCTGAAATCAAAGAAGTTAAATGTGAGCTTGAAAAGATTTTTCCTCCAAGTTTTTTTTGATATAATTGAGAATTTGCCTATCTATTTGATATATGAAATTAAGTTAGGGGGGTCCAAATCATCTTCGTTATATGTATCCAATGGAGACAGAATTGTGTGAGTTGAAGGACTTTGTTCGTAATCGATTTAATTTGGAAGCTTCAATTATAGAGGGATTTGTTGCCCAAGAGTGCTTGATCTTTTGTTCAAGATACCTACATGATGGAGTTAAGACAAGATTCCGTAGGTACCAAACTGAGGATGATGAGGATGCTGACCAAGAGCAAGATGATCTACCAACTATATTCCCTAAGATAGATCATCCAATTGGAAAAGAAAATAAAACAAAAGGAAATTCTTAGAAGATTGATAAACAGTTATGTAATGATCGGGTCCGTCATTACGGGAAAACCTTTCATACCAATTTTCAGAGTTAGAAAACTCCGGGTTTGAGAGTTTGAAATTCTGGGTTAGGCTAGTCTCGGCCAGTTTAGGAGAGAGATATGGTCTAGGGTAATATGGGTAAGGATTGGGTTGGATGTCTTGTTATGAGCTAGTTTTCCTTGTAGCTAACACATAAAGGAGTCCGAGGGACTTTTCAGAATCGAATTCGGGTAAGTAGAACTCCTGGAATCGAGGTTGACGTGAAGGGGTTGTTTTGGGACATCGGGAAAATAAGTGTATTGTAAAATAGGCTAGTTTTGGTGATTTTACCACTTTCTATCCCGTGTCAACTACCATAGTGGTTGACACTCCACCATGGTGACCTCCGCTATAGAGGAAAACTTACCGCTACAGCGGAAGTCAAGTTGGTCAACCTCCGCCATAGTGGCTGACTCCACTACGGTTTTATCTCTATAGCAGAGCGGACGACTATAGTGAAGCATGATGGGATTTAATGCAGAAACTTCCCCAATAACATTCAGTTTTCACAAATTCATTTGGGAGAAGGTCTAGGGCGATTTTAGACGTTTGTTTTCCACTCTTCATCATTTTTCTTCCCTAAGGTAAGGTTTCTACTCCCCTAACTCCGTAAGACTTTTACTATGCAGTAGAATTTCTAGGAGTGTACTTGGGGAAAGGTTTGGAATGACTTAGGGAGGGTAGAATCCGGGGAAAAAGTGGGATTCTATGTGTAGAAGTTCTTGGGTGTTGCTAAATTTTACTATTTTATGATCATGTGACCTTAATTTCCTAATTTTTATCCGTAGAAAATTGTAGATCTAGGAGAATTAATGGTGGAAAAGCCCGGGAAGAGGGTGGAATGATCATGGTTGGCCTGGGGTTTAGGATTTGGTGTAATCTGGGTAATGTACAGGCCTTGTGTATTAATTTAGTACTTGTATATTATTTTAGACCGAAAACAAGCAAGAACTTTGGCAAATGGGAAAGCTCCAGTTGAGAAGAGCTTGGATTATTTTGAGGTAGGTGATGTTTAAGGAATCCTGTGAATGTTGTATGTTTGTGTACTCTTATCTAAGTGTTTGTATGAGATGCATTTCTTAGGGAATTGTTTAGAAATGTCTAAGGGTCCTGTTTTACAGTCTGGTGAATTGAACTGTGTGTTTGCTTATTGGTTTACAAGTTGATTGTTCATTATTGTGACTGTGGATTGAATGACATTCGGTTGGCTTGGGAACCACGCCTGGTACGGGATAACACTAATGGTTGGCTCATGTTCCATGCCTGGTATGGGATATACTAATGGTTGGCTTGGGTACCACGCCTGGTATGGGTTTACTTTACTGCATTTGTTGCATGGATATTGGTTGCATCATGTCATTTGGTATTAGTTCCATGAGTGGACCGGGTTGTGTTATTGAACTGTGATAGTGCTAATGGTCTTTGAGTGGCCGGGAATATGGTTATATCTATTTTTGTTGGTCTTGGTATAGACCGGGTTGTTCATTTAACACTTAGGTGTGGTTAGCGGGAGGGACCGGACTATATAAAAAGGATTTTTTATTGGTTATATTTGATTGTTTATCATAGTCATTGAAAGGTGGATTACATGTGGGGACAAGTTAGGATGAGACTTGTAGTCTAGGGATGCCTCCTGTCTTGTTGCATGTTTTTCTTGTACTTACACTTGATTTGTTGTACTGTTCCTACACTATTCTACTTTGAACTGGCTGATGATCCTACCAGTACACAGTGGTGGTGTACTGATACTGAACTTGATTTTCTTTTTGTGAGTACATAAAATCTTTCAATGGCTGATACGCGACCTCATTTGTAGTCCCAACATTTCCAGACTTCAAGGGTGAGCTGCTCCGATCGAGCCACCTTAAATCTATCTTTAGAGTTGTAGCCCACTTGTTTTGGGCATAGACTATTTACTTATATTGGGGTTGCATCCCCATATTCTAGACATTTGGTAGATTGTTTTGGTACTGCGACTTTCAGATTCTAGGGGGTATTTTTCCGCAGGTTAAGTTAATGAAGTTTTTCCCTTATTATTGATTTCTAGTTTATTTTCTGCATATTGGTTTTGAGCTGTTAGAATGGTAAAGTTTGGGGAAGTGATGGTTCGCTTACCCAGGGGTTGGTGAGTGCCACTCACAGTGGTCTGGGTCATGACAAAGATGGTATCAGAGCCCTAGGTTTGTTAATCTCATCGTACCAAAAAAGATCTAGTAGAGTCTTGTGGAATCTTGCGGAGACGTCCGTAGTTTTCTTCGAGAGGCTATGGGACTTTTGGAAACTATCTCTTCGTTCTTCCATCGTGATATAACTTTATTCCAATTAGTATCTTGTAATATAAATTGGTATCTGACTCTTTCACTCTTTTATCCGCAGATGGTTAAAAGAAGGAACAATAAGCTAAATTGGCGGTCCCAGCAGCGGGCTTGACTGTCCGTGGTAGAGGCAGGGGAAGGGGAAGAGGACGTGATAGAGCCACGCCCTCCAGGGGTGGATCTCAAGCTGCTATAAGAGCGCGAGAAGCAACCCCTCTCCCACCTCAGGAATAGGTTGTCGAAGATGTGGAAGTCATTGTGGAGGATGATGGGGCGCAGGATGATGCAGAGGCGGCACCAGCTGGAGGTGCAGGTCTTCCTTCTATGACATCAGAAGCATTTCAGCAGGCTTGGAACATCTTGAGTGGTCTGGTTGGTGCTGGAGCCATACCTGCAACACTTGCAAATCAGGCTTTGGGCACTCAGCCAGTAGATCCTACGGCTCCTAAGATAAATGCAGCTTCACTTACAGCAGACTTCTTCAGGCCAATGTTAGGCCCAGTGATGACATGGAATGAACATGAGATGTTGACCAAGTTTCTCAAGCTGAAACTTCCTACATTTCAGGGTACTAACAGGGAAGATGCTTATGAGTTCATACTGGATTGTTATGAGAGGCTGCACAAGCTGGGCATTGTGTAATAATATGGGGTTGAGTTTGTCTCATTCCAACTACAGGGTGATGCTAAGCAGTGTTGGAGGTCTCACGTGGAGTGTTGGTAGTCCGTTTTACCTCCACTAACTTGGGAGCAATTCCATTCTCTTTTCTTAGAGAAGTACAGACCCCGTACTTTTAGGGACCAGAAAAAGAATGAGTTCTTGATTTTGGAGCAGGGTAGCATGTCAGTCTCTGCTTATGAGGCAAAGTTTCATGCCTTGTCTCGTTTTGCTACGCAGTTGCTGGGTTCTGAGGAGGAGCGAGTTTAGTTGTTTATCAAGGGTCTGAATACTGAGCCTCATGTGTTGTCTGTGCACATGACTTCTTTAACGAAGGGCTTTAATGATATGGTGGATTATATGAAGAAACTTGATGGAGTCAGGCAGGCGAGGAAGGCTAAGGTGTTATCCAAGAAGCCTCGGAATAAGGGAAATTATGGTGGTTCATACTCTAGGGGCCATAATCAGTAGGTATATGCAGCCCGTCCTATTCAGTCAGCTATGCCAGCTAATAGAGTTGGTCATCCAGGAGCTAATCAGCAGTTTTCAGCTCCTAGAGGCCAGGAAGGTTCTTATTCATCTGCTAGCAAGCCTGCACTTGATCGTGGTTTTTTCCATTGTGGTGATCTGGGCAACTTTAAGAGGTAGTACCCTCACAGGCAGACCGGTAATCAGGTTCAGTAGAATCCCAAGGCTGTGGTCCCAGCAGGTAGAGGTTGTCATGCTAGAGGTCGTCTATAGGGTGGGAGATGTAACTTTTAGGGAGGACGAGGAGACAGAGGGAATGGCAGCGTGGGCAGGGGTGCGGTGCAGCCAGCCAGGGAGGTTGCCCGGATTTAAGACCGGGCTCACTGCTAAGCATTTCCAGGGAAGACCGAGGCTGAGGCGTCAGATGCAGTAATCACACCCATTCTCGTCTGTGATAAAATGGCTTTGGTGTTATTTGACCAAGGTTCTACATATTCTTATGTGTCTGTGAGTTTTTTCGTTGGGTCTAAACTTAGTATGTGATATCCTTGATATCCCTATCCATGTTTCCACCCCGATTGGAGAGTCTGTGGTTGTAACTCATGTTTATCATGCCTGTTCTGTTGTGTTCGTGGAGTTACACACTTGGGTAGACCTGGTAATTCTGGATATGGATGATTTTGATATTATCTTAGGCATGACCTGATTATCCCCTTATCATGTTGTATTAAATTGTAACACCAAGACGGTATCTCTAGAGGTTTTGGGTAAGGATAGGCTAGTGGAAAGGTTGTACAGGCCTAAGCCAGTTAAGATCATATCGTTTATTTGGGCTAGAAAGCTTGTGGGAAGGGGGTGTCTAGCCTTCTTGGCTAATCTCTGGGATGATAGTGTGGAGTCCCCATCTATTGTGTCAGTTCCAGTTGTTTCTGAGTTTCAAGAGGTGTTTCCAGCGTATTTTCCTAGTATGCCTCCGAACAGGGATAAAGACTTTTGTATTGATTTGGAGCCAGGAACTCATCCCATTTCCATTCCTCCGTATCATATGGCTCCGGAAGATTTAAGGGAACTTAAGACTCACCAGCAGAAACTCCTAGACAAGGGATTTATCCATCCCAGTGCTTCACCTTGGGGTTCTCCGGTATTGTTCGTAAAGAAAAATGATGGTAGTATACGGATGTGTATAGATTATAGGAAGTTGAACAAGGCTACTATCCAATATAAGTACCCTCTACCCTGTATTGATGATATGTTTGACCAACTACATGGCGTGTTGGTGTTTTCAAAAATTGACTTGAGGTCGGGGTATCATCAGTTAAAGATTAGGCTTGAGGACATTCCTAAGACTGCTTTTCGAACTTGGTATGGACATTATGAGTTCTTAGTGATTTCATTTGGGTTGACCAATGTGATGGCAACATTAATGATTTTGATGAATAGGGTGTTTACGTCATATCTGGATTCCTTTGTTATTGTGTTTATCGATGATATTTTGATCTACTCCAAGAGTAGGGAGGAGCATGCTAATGATCTTCGCATTGTGTTGGACATATTAAGACATCAAAAACTTTATGCGAAGTTCACCAAGCATGAGTTCTGGTTGACTTCGGTAGAATTTTTGGGGAATGTAGTGTCAGGAAGGGGGTGATGGTAGATCCCCAGAAGATAGAGGCAGTTAAGAGTTGGGCCCGGCCTAGCTCTGTGACTGAGGTGAGGAGTTTTGTTTGGCTTGCAGGTTATTACCGGAGGTTTGTCAAGGATTTTTCCTCCATTGCTACTCACTTGAGAAGGCTGACACAGAAAGAGGTACCGTTTGTGTGGTCCGACAAGTGCGAGGAGAGCTTCCAAAAGCTCAAGATACTTCTGACCACGGATCCTATTTTGTCCTTGCCGGTTGAAGGTAAAGACTTTATTATTTATTGTGATGCTTCACATTTTGGTTTGGGTGCTGTGTTAATGCAGGATAGGAATGTGATAGCCTATGCTTCTAGGAAGTTTAAGGTGCATGATAAAAACTATCATACTCATGATTTAGAGCTGGCAATGGTGGTCTTTGCACTCAAAATTTGGAAACACTATCTCTATGGTGTCAAGTGTGAAGTGTTCACTGATCATCGCAGTTTGTAGCATGTCTTCACCCAGAAGGATTTGAATCTGAGGCAGAGGAGGTGGAAGGAATTGTTGAAGGATTACGAGGTGACTATTTAGTACCATCCGGGTAAGGCAAATGTGGTGGAAGATGCATTGAGCCGGAAGACTGCTAGCATGGGCAGTTTGGCTTGTTTAGGGGTGTCCAAATGACCACTGGTAAGGGAAATTCAGCCGTTGGAGTCCAAGTTCAAGCACTTGGGTATTTCAGAGCAAGGTGGGATCTTGGCCAGTGTTGAGGTCAAATCCACCTTCATAGAGGAGATAAAGACCAAGCAGTTTCAGGATCCGAAACTGAGTAAGCTTCGGGGTAAGGTAATATCTGGGGAATTTAGGGATGTCATGCTAGACTCTGGTGGATTACTAAATTTTAGGGAGAAGATTTGTGTTCCTCGGGTTGATGATATAATTCAAAAAATCTTGGCAGAAGCTCACGGTTCACGGTACTGAATTCATCCGGGTGTGACCAAAATGTACAGGAACTTGAGACAGCGTTACTGGTGGCCCGAGATGAAAAGGGACATAGTGGATTTTGTGTCCAAGTGTCAGTACTATCAGCAGGTAAAATATGAGAATCAGAGACCTGCAGGACTACTTCAGAGAATGCCAATTCCTAATTAGAAGTGGGAGAGGATAGCTATGGATTTCGTGGTGGGTCTTCCCAAGTCTTTGGGTAAGTATGACTTAATTTGGGTCATTGTTGATAGGCTGACCAAGTTCGCGCATTTCATTCCGGTCAGGGTAGATTACAATTCGCATCAATTGGCTAAGATCTACGTGAAGGAGATTGTGAAATTGCATGGGGTGCCACTGTCCATCATTTCAGACAGGGGTACGCAGTTCACCTCTAAGTTTTAGGGTAAGTTGCTTAAAGAGTTGGGTACACAACTCACCTTTAGTACAACCTTCCATCCTTAGACTGATGGCAGTCGGAGAGGACAATCCAGGTATTGGAGGACATGCTGAGAGCATGTGTGATAGACCTCGGGGGTCATTGGGACCAATGTCTGCCATTATATGAGTTCTCATACAATAACAGCTACCATTCCAGTATTGACATGGCACCATTCGAGGCTCTGTATAAGAGGAGTTATAGGTCACCGATTAGGTAGTTTGAGGAAGGCGATGTGAAACCTTTGGGCGTAGACTTGGTAAGGGAAGCGCAAGAAATGGTAAGAGGTATTTAGGCCAAGTTACTAGCTGCCCAACGCAGGCAGAAGGAATATGCGGATCACAAGGTCCCGGACATGGAATTTCAGGTTGGTGAACAAGTGTTGCTAAACGTTTTCCTCGTAACTAACATACAAAGGAGTCCAGAGGACTTTTCGAAATCAAATTCGGGTAAGTAGAACTCTCGGAATTGAGGTTAACATGAAGGGGTTATTCTGAGACGTCGGGAAAATAAGTGTGTTGTAAAATGGACTAGTTTTGGAGATTTTACAACTTTCTGTCTACCTCCGCTATAGCGGAAAAATTACCGCTACCTCGGAAGTCAAGTCGGTCAACCTCTGCCATAGCGGTTGATTTGCTACAGCAGTACCGCTATAGTGGAGCAGACCGCTATAGCGGAGCGTGATGGGATTTAATGCAGAAACTTCCCCAAAAACATTCAGTTTTCACAAATTCATTTGGGAAAAGGGATAGGGCGATTTCAAGACTTTTTCCTCCATTATACATCTTTTTCTTACCTAAGGTAAGGTTTCTACTCTCCGAACTCCGTAAGAACTTTCCTATGCAGTAGAATTGCTTGGAGTGGACTTAGGGAGAGGTTTGGAATGACTTAGAGAGGGTATAATCCGGAGAAAAAGGGGGATTCTATGTGTAAAAGTTCTTGGGTATTACTAAATTTACTATTTTATGATCATGTGACCTTAATTTCCTAATTTTTATCCGTAAAAAATTGTAGATCTAGGAGAATTAATGGTGGAAAATCCTGAGAAGAGGGTGGGATGATCAAGGTTGACCTGGAATTTGGGATTTGGTGTAATCCGGGTAATGTACATGCCTTGTGTATTAATTTAGTACTTGTATATTATTTTAGACCGAGAGCAAGCAAGAATTTCGGCACACAGAAAAGCTTCGGTTTTGCTAGTTTTGCTAGTGCTCGAGATCAGAATTCCTTTGATGGATAGGTTATGTATTATGGTGCTATTGAAGATATTATTGAACTTGATTATTATAAGTGTTTTGGTGTTGTACTATTTATATGTGCTTGGTTTCATAATGAAAAATATGAGTATGGGTTGACCCGTGTGTACTTCAACAGACTACGTAGTACGGATGACCCTTTTATGTTGGCGTCTCAAGTGCATCAAGTTTTCTATGTAGAGGATCCAATTGAGATGGATGTTTACTATGCAAGTAATAAATTCCATGTTGATTTGTATGACTTTGAGGAAGCCTACTGAAGAGATTGTGTCATGCCCCTAGCTAGGAGTGACGGACATTAAGGAGTTATACAAGCACCTGTTGGACATATATACTAAACTCGTGCTAATGTTTTAAACTTACAATAAACAACATGAACATTAGCATGTGTTTACATATATTGAAACATAGATAACTGAAGGGCCCACAAGACTAGCTGTACAACTGAGACAAAACTATGTTTAAGAAGCCTCTAAATAGTCCGCAACTAAAAATTTGATAACTAGTCGGGATAGAGCCCCGACATACCCACTATACGATATGTACATAAATCCAAAATGTATGACCTAGGCATGTGATAGCTCTAGAGAGAGGTGGAGCTTCCCAACTGATAAAATGGAAGGTATGGTCTACTAAGGATGTCTCCTAGCCTGAGTACTTGAGCCTGCATTCATAAAAAATGCAACTCCCAAAAATAAAGGGACGTCAGTAGATATAAAACATGTACTGGTATGTAAAGCAGATTGAATAACAAGTAGACATGTAAAAATGCTCCTTGAATTGAATACCAGAAATAGGAAAATCTGAGCATACACATACAGGGAATGTAATCTGAAATTGAAACTTAGACTTATACTATGACCAATATCAGGGGTCTTTATATAACGTCCTATGCTTTACTTATTTACATATATTTAAAATTCCTAGAATTTTTCTAGGTGACATCTTTACCCTTTTATATAACTTATCTGTTCTTTATGTTATACTAACTGTCAAGAAGTTATAAGATGGCCTACTGTCGGCGATCGGTGACACCTATTTGGCATCCATAGCCAACTATCATAACCATGTGTGAAATGGCATAGTATGAATAACGTGGTCTGTCAAGGTACGCCCTCTAGGGCTCTGGTAAGGTTTGCTCGCAGGCTTGTCTAGTCAGGGGAATTCATGACGGGAATTTCCAGCTGACTCTGTCTCAATTCTGTGCACAGAATAGTGTCTCATGTAGTGGCCCTAAAGATACCCAACCCACGTTGCAGAGTAGGCTATAATCTCATCTTGCTTGTAAAGGCCCATATTAAGCAACTTATGAATCATATAACTCATTATCTGAATATAGATTACTTTCTTTTAGCTGAAGAAACATATATCTATGTGATCTATATACTCATGGATATTATGTGGCCAATTATTTCTTCTATGTTTTGTGACATATATGCTCGGTAACTTCTAGGAGTTTTAACTGAAGACAAGCTCGGTCGTTTGAAACATATGACTTCTTTGACTAGAAATAAGTACTATAACTCTATAGGTTTAGAACTCCACATGACAGAGACCTATAATAGTAATAATCTTTGCTTTCAAGTAGCATATAATTTATAAAGACCTTTATAGGAGGAACATGTGACTCTAGCTCGTGCCTTGATGGCGAAGGAGTTTTTAGCTTTACATACCTTACTTTGAGATGCTCCCTCCCTTATGTCATCTTGTTGGTGTCCTTCAAAACACTTCTTATCTATTACATAACAACATATGCAATACTATAAGCGACTAACCAAGAAATATGGCGAGGTCAGAGAGACGATAATAGCTTACGAGCGACAAGCTTAGCAAATAAGATAAATAAATAGTTTATCGCTACACCTATCTCTTTTCCCCTTATCAACTAAACTATGACCACCTATGAAGTCAATATTAATCCCTCAATCCTTTCTTTACAATATAAATCCCATTCCATATTCCAAAAAAGGTCATAAACTTGACCCCTCAACTTCCAAATACCGCCTCGAGAGTTCATTATCTAGTGTCATTTAAATGCCCCTTTAAGCTCATAGGTTAAGTTGAGAGAGAATTATAAGATTTCATACAGTTATAGGAATCCTAATAAGCTATAAACAACATCCTCAATTTATTTGGGCATTTTATCAAACACTTGACGAGCGACAAGCTTGCAAGAGCCATAAAAATCGTGTTTGCTATACCTAGCGTCCCTCCTTATCGCAGCAAGCTTGTTACCTCAATACACAACAATACACACCTCATTAATCAATAATAATACCATTACAGCTCTCTACATACTCCTTGCTCACCAATTATATAAACTACAATGGGCAAAACACGGACTCACGACTTCCTATCACCGTTCTGAGTCCTACCCATAAACAATACTTAACACAACTCTTAGATTCATATTTATAGGAATAAAAGAGCAGCCATACCTTTATCAATAATAATACAATCCCTTCACCTTTTTTTATCTTCAAGGACAACACCTTTTCCTTCAAGAAAATACTTGACTAAGTATGTTTTTGTGACCTGCGATGAAAAATACACTTGATTCTTGAAGGAATTCACTTACCTTACGCTAGGAAGAGATTGAGATAAAGAAGAACTGAAGAAAACTATTAGTAAATTATTCCTTTATATTCTGATAGATATAGGAAACTAAATCCCAACTTTTTAATATAAAAACACAACTTTTGGCCGACTTACCCAAGGCTACCACATGTCCCGTAATGATTGGATAGTGAGCGCATCTGTAGTAAAATGCGCATAACTTTTTACTCCGAACTCGTATGGATGAGAAGTTTGTTTCTTGGAAACTAGACTCAAATAACTTTAATTTTGTAATTCATAGGACCTCTAAATCCTTTTAAATTGGGAGATATAACCGTCACAACTTAGACCTTATACGAGCTTATTTGAAATAGTCTACCATAATGGACCGTTCAACTTGAAGTTTTGTTTCAAGTCTCCCCTTGGTCTCTAACCTTGGTCTAGAACTTAAGATGGCTTAATATAAGTGTCCCTTTGTATAATTATTCATTCACAAACTTATCCTCTTGGTTGATAACGATTCCTTCACGTTTACGAGTTGCACGCATATCTTATGTTCGGGGCATTACCTTATCCCCCCCTTGGAATCATTCATCCTCGAATGAAGGATACGACATAAAATTATTCTAACTCTACCTTTTTCAAAAAAAAAAAATCCCAGAGTTTCCCTTGTAAACTGACCTATCAAAAACCTGTCAGCTAACCAAAGCACATATTATACGCTTCACAGAGCATAAGAACAAGAGACTAATATTCAACAAGTATCAACGAGGCTCTGCTTGGCTTTACACGAATGAAGATTATAGCACTTGATATTGATTACCTTATACTCCTTCGACTTTACATCTCAACTCTGAGGAACATATAGAACTCTTGAATCATAGGCACGTATACAGTACCTGAACAGAGAGAAAATTGATAAAGCAGTATTAACAAGTATGACTAAAATTGATACTCGAATGAAAGGAGTAATGATGAAATATGGATTAGTCATCACGGGTATGAAGATCATCAACTAGATCCGAAGTATTTTGAAGACCATAGAAGATTAGTGAAAGAAGAAGAGAAGGTCTACAATATACTAAAGTGGAAATTTAATCAAGAGATGACTATATTTTGGATAATTAATTGACTAGAGAAAATAATTTCATTAGTTTCTTTGTTTTTAGCTCAAGGGTATTATTATAAACTAGCTTAGGTTAGTTTGTCTACTATTATAAATAGTAAAAATTAGGGTTTATTTCATTAGTTAGTTTTTGGATGAACTTGGCTCCTTTGTGAGTTTTGGAGAAAATCCTTTTCTCTTTATGAACCCTTCTTAAATTCTTTGTAAGAATTCCTTGTATGACTTCATTCTCTTGTCTCATGATTTAATTCAGTAATTATATGTGTATTTAATTGTTAGATTAACCTTTCTTTCTTCTAATTCCTATTCTCCCTAATCTAATTTCTTTATTTTCTTGATAATCCTTTGAATCCATCTCTATTTTATTTGTTGTATTCATCTTTGATGTATCATTTTAAATAAATTGGTATCAGAGCTTTGGAGTAATTAGGTATTCTAATAATTGTTTGACTGATTTTAACCATCAAAATCGCAAAAAAAAAAAAAGAAATTCAAAAAAAAAGAAAAAAAATGAAATTTATTAGAGGTTGTTTGATAGTGTTCTTTGAGATACATATTAATGTTTTTCAGTTGAAAATCAAAGAATACATGGCTTTAAAAAAATGAAAAGCCATTATTGAGATTTGAAGCTTTGAAGAAGCTTGAAAATGGGTTTTGTTGATTTGGTGTTTGTTTGAAGAAATTATTGGTTGGAAGTTGTTAATAGAGTTGTGGGAAAGTTATATCTCAAATATGATCTCATTTGATTGAGTATTAAAAAAGATTGGTTCAAAAAAGAATTGGGTTTTCTTTTCTTCGAGAAGAAGATGAATTTAAAAATTATAAAAATTGCACAAATCTTTCTTATTTAACTTATAACCTTCCAACTTGTTTTTCTTCTTTTTCTTGTTAATTCTAACTAGTTTACATTGAGTATTTATTGGTGTTTTAGCAAAGGAAGTAGGGAAACAACAGAGAAAGATTTAGAGTGAAAAAATACTGCAGTATTGTCAAAGGAAATTTTTTTATTCAACTTTGTTGAACTCTACATTTATAAGAACAAAAGCAGTAAAAAGATAATAATAAACTAACCTAGAATATCTCTGCAAAATATATCTTAACTAACTAATTACTAATAAATAGGAAAATCTAACTAACCAACTAGTAACTAGAATTTATTCAAAAAACTAAAGCAGTAAAATAATATTACTGCAGTTCAAAAGCATAATTCTAACAGTCCTCCTTGCTTGAGGAACTGTAAATTCTAGACTTGGCTGGAATTGACATCATGAACAAATCTGCCAATTCTTCTTTGGTCTTGCAAGGCTTGTGTGCATCTTCTGCTGGATTAAATAAGAAGTTTTTATTTCTCATTTCAACTTATAAAATCTCCTTCTTTGTGGAATCAAAGATTCGGCAATAGTTGTCTCCAAATAATAATTTAAATCCTTTTTCTATTAGCTGACCAACACTTAATAAACTTTTACCAATATCAGGCACATAAAGAACATCTGAAATTATTTTTGTACTTGAACTAGTGTTAATTGCATTAGATCATTTTCCTTTTGCAGGAGTATATTCACCATTCCCAATTCTGACTTTCTTATTTTTCATAGACACAAACTCTTTAAAAATATTTATGTCGTATGTCATGTTCTTTGTACACCCACTGTCAATCTTCAAAAATCAGATTGTTTGGTTGAAGAATATGTTGCCACAAATAAGTGGTCTTCTTCTTCCTCATTGGCTACTTGGGCATCTGCTTCATACTTTTGAGATTTGCTTTTGCAAATCACAGCTTCATGACCAAGTTGGTTGCAGATCTTGCACTGTGCATCTGGCCTCTTCCAACATTTAAATGCAGGATGACCTTTTTTGCCACAGTGCTGACAAGGTAGATAATTTTTCAAAAAATTTCCTTTGCTTTGAGTTTTGTGACTGACTGTTAATACTCCTTCAACCATGCCATCTTGCCTCATAAGCCTCCTTTGCTCTTGTGCCTGCAATGTACTAAGCAATTCTGCCAAGGTGATCTCAGACAAATCTTTTGTGTTTTCCAAGGTAGTAATGAATACTTCATATCTCTCAGGCACCGTAACAAGAATTTTTTCAACAATTCTTGAATCTTTAAATTTTGTGCCAAGCAATCTTACCTTGTTAACAATGCTAAGAAGTCGGTCTGAGTACTCTTTCACGGTCTCAGATTCCTTCATCTTTTGTAACTCGAATTCCCTTATTAAATTCAACACTTTCATGCCTCATATTCTTTCATCTCCAGTGTATTTTTCTTCAGATAATCTCAAATTTCTTTTGCTGATTTGAGAGTCATAACTCTAGTAAAAATTGTTGTAGACACACCAGCAAATAAAATTGCTTTTGCCTTTGATTTTCTGATTTTATTTTCCTTTTGGCTTTTGATCTGGGCCACCGTGGGATTATTGGGCAGCAAAAGAACATCATAATCCACTACTACGGCCTCCCAAAGATCTAAAGTTTCAAGATAAGTCTCAATTCTTACAACCCAGAGATAGTAATTTTTACCATCAAAGACAGGAGGAGCCATCTGAGAAAAACTATTTTCAGAATTCATCTTTCACTCACAGATCCCTCAAGAAAATGGATCTAGATACCAATTGTTGGTTTTTTAGCAAAGGAAGTAGGGAAACAACAAAGAAAGATTTAGAGGAAAAAAATACTGCAGTATTGTCAAAGTAAATTGTTTTATTCAGCTTTGTTGAACTCTACATTTATAAGAACAAAAGCAGTAAAAAGATAATAATAAACTAGCCTAGAATATCTCTGCAAAATATATCTTAACTAACTAATTACTAATAAATAGGAAAATCTAACTAACCAACTAGTAACTAGAATTTATTCAAAAAACTAAAGCAGTAAAATAAAATTACTGCAGTTCAAAAGCATAATTCTAACAGTATTAGTTCATACTTAATACTAAACTAGTTGTTGTCCGATTAATTTGTTTGTGTCAATTTATTTCATGTTTTTTTTTATATTTAGTTGTATATTTATTTATTTTTGCTTGTCATTTAGTTTTAATTTTCCTTTCTTGATTTACATAAACTCCACTCCGAACTGATACTTGGATGATTACTTTAAGTTGATTGATTTGTTGGTTCTTGAAGTGATTTGAGAAAATTCTCTTGAGAGAAAAAAAAGATAAGAGTTGGTGAAATTAATTGTGTGAGGTCTAAAAGCCTTGACCTTGAGTGTATACACTAGTGTTGAGTGATACACGTGAGGGAGTGAATTTGTGAGGTACTTTGATTTTTCCATTACTCTCTTTTCGTTGTAAACATGTCTTCTATAGTTGCAAATGATGATTTTGAATATTATGACTATGAGAATAATGAAAGATACTAAGGTGAAGATCATGGAGCAAATGAAAGTTGTGGATCCTATGGTGAAGAATGTGAGTATGAAGACTCTTATGCTTCAAATAATGACTTTGAAGATAGTGATACTTTAAGGTATGACTCTTCCACATACTCTTCTTGTGATGAATATAATAGCGAGAAAAGTGATTATAGCTTAATGATGATAATGAAGAAATTCTTGAAGAATATTCTGGTTCACCTTCTTACTATGGTTCTAATTCTAAACACGAGAATAGTGATAGTTCTTGAATTTATTTTGTTGGAGGAGGAGGTAGTAGATCTTTCACAAAAAAAGTGAGACAAAATGTTAATAGGTATACTGCTTGTGGTAGAAATATTGTGCCTAGCCTAATAATGACTTGAATGCTTTGATAAAAGGGGATCATTTTGTTAAAAAATATGAATGTGATAAAGCATGCATTGACCAATTTATGGAAGAAAGAAACAACATGTTTCATATTTATGGTAAAACTAAAGGACTTTGTAGTGCCATAATTATATATAACAAGAGTTCCATAAATATTGCAAGTTCAAGCATGGTTGAGCATTTAATATTGAAGACTATAAAACATCCTCAACCATATTATTTGCCATGGTCAAATGAAAAAGGAACTTTAGAGATCACAAAACAAGTTTTGGTGAAGTTCAAACTTGGAAAATTTCATGATGAAGTACTATATGATATTATCCCAATGAAAGCTTGTCACTTGTTACTTGGGAGGTCTTTGATAATTAAAAGAGAAGCCACATTTGATAAAAAGACTAGCAAGTGTTGTGTCAACTCAAGAGGTCAAGAGTATTCCTTTGTGCCATCTACACTTTTAAAGGTGAAAGAAAGTTACTTGGAGTTGCTATGATTGACAAGAAGAAAGTTAAAGCTTAAGTAAAAAAATGTCATTGCTAAAGAAAAGAACATGAAGAGAAAAGTTGATGATTCTCAAAGTGTAAAGTTTAAAGTTGAAGTGAAGAGTCATCCTAATCCTTCAAAAGGAATTATTGGGCCTTGTCCAATATTAATTGATCTTGAGAGAGAAAAGATTGAGAGAAGTAAAGGAGTGACAAGTGGCAACTCAAAAGTGAAAAAAGGAGAGTTTAGGTTTAAGATAGTAAGTGTGTTGCCAAAAGAAAAGAGAGAAGCATTTGAAAATGAGAAAAATGATAAGAAAGAGAAAAAGAAAATTGAGAGAAGTGAAGAAAAAGAGAGTTTGAGAGAGCTTGCTTCTTGTTTTAATTCTAATGCTAATTCTTCTTTTCCTAGTTGCAATGTCTCTTTTGTAGGTGCACTTGAAAATGAAGGCATGAATAAAATGACAATGGAAAATCTTTCATCGTTGAAGATTCAAGAGTTGGTTGAGCCATCCACTACTTCTTTAAGTGTTCAAGTGATTCTAAATGATAAAATCAAAGGTAAATAAGAAATTTTAGGAGCATTTCAAGGTAAAATGGCTAACTCTAATACTTTATTTTCTTTAAGTGTGCTTGAAGAAAATTTTAGTTTAGGTGAAAGTTATTCTTCTTTTGAGCAAAATAATTCTTTTCTTTGTGTTAAAAGTGATATTGAATATTGTAGTCAAGCACTAGTTGAAGTTACTTGTGAAAATCATTGTGATGATTCTTTTGATTTTAATGTATTTGCAACTACTGTTCACACTTGTGATAAATTTGAAGGATTAAAAAGAGATTCTTTGATTACATATGATGTTATAGATTATGAATATTCCTTATGTAAAAAGAATGCTCTTATTGTTGATGGTGGTATTGAGGAGTCACTCTACGATAAGCATGAATTTAAGAAATGTTATTCTCTTGAAATTATTTGTGATAGCCAACTTGTTTATGTTGAAATGCCACTAGTTGAGGAGACTTGTGAATTATTTAGTTAATCTCAACTTAGTGTTGAAAATGTAGTTTGTTCTTTTGAAAAGAATGAGGATTTTGAGTATGACACTCCACCATTATTTGATAGAGATGAAAATGAGTTTCTTGATTCTACTTTAATTTCATTTGATGAAATTCATGATGTTGGTGGCAATGTGTGTCATTTTAAAAGTATTAATGGTTTATTGAATTTTGACTTTACTCCGTTAGTTGAGTTAAAATGTGAAACCAAAATTGTTGATTCTTGTGAGGTTAAATTTTTGCCAACTAGTCATGTGAGAAATAATGAGTTTGAAGGACAAACAAGTGACTCTTGGAGTATGCATAGTGTTATTTATCCTATCTCTTGCTTCACTCATAGAGATCATATCATGGATAATCTTGTGAAAGAGGACATTTATCTTTTTGAGAGTGAATTTAAATGCTTGGATTCTTCATTGAATATTGATTTTTCTCTCTTTAAAGATAATGTTTTATTTGAAGATAACATGATCATTTCTAATGATGAACATAGTGAAATATTTGGTGAAGTTGATGGTGTAGCAACATTTGAAGGCTACAAGGTATATGGTAATTTACTATAGGATACAATGTGGGAATATAATAATGAGCCTACAAATGAAATTGAAGTAATTTATGCTAGCATGGGTATTAATTTCTTTACTTATTCTACTCCACTTTTTGAAGATACATTCTTGTTAAATTATGCCAATACTTCTTTTCTCAAATGTGATGATAAGTTATTTAAAGATTGGTGTGATATAATTAAAGAGCTTAATTTAATTTAATTTTTGAATGATGATTTCTTATTGGTATTCTTGGGGATAATTATTGTGATTCTTGATATTTTTAGCGGATTAAAGTTTGTATTTGATCCCAGTGATATTTCTTATTGTGTTGATAATATTTTAAAGAATTATGATAATCTTTGTCTAGTTGTTATTTTCTCCTTTGTTTTGCAAGATTTGAATTCAAGGATGAATTCTTTTCAAGAAGAGGAGAATGATGGAATATGGATTAGTCATCACGGGTATGAAGACCATAAACTAGATCCAAAGTTTTTTGAAGACCTTAGAAGATTAATGAAAGAAGCATGGAAGGTCTACAATATACTAAAGTGGAAATTTAATCAAGAGATGACTACATTTTGGATAATTAATTGACTAGATAAAACAATTTCATTAGTTTCCTTGTTTTTAGCTCAGAGTATTATTATAACTAGCTTAGGTTAGTTTGTCTACTATTATAAATAGTAGAAATTAGGGTTTATTTCATTAGTTAGTTTTTGGATGAACTTGGCTCGTTTGTGAGTTTTGGGGAAAACCCTTTTATCTCTTCATGAACTCTTCTTGAATTTTTGGTAAGAATTCCTTGTATGAGTTCATTCTCTTATACCATGGTTTAATCTAGTAATTATATGTATATTTAATTATTAGATTTACCTTTCTTTCTTCTAATTTCTATTCTCCCTAATCTAATTTCTTTCTTTTCTTGATAATCCTTTGAATCCATCTCTATTTTATTTGTTGTGTTCATCTTTTGTGTATCATTTTACATCAAATAATAACTTTAAGAACATACTGGTTGTTCCTTGAATAAGTGACGATATGTGTCCTTTATGTTGTCCTCTGCTTCCCACGTGGCTTCTACATTCTGACTTTTCCATAGGACTTTAACTTAATCTATTTCTTTTATTCACAATTTTCTGATTTGTCTATCTAGTATGGCCACTGGGACTTCTTCATATGATAAATCTTCTGAGAGTTCTATACTCTCTGAAGGGATAACTTGACAAGGATCTGCTAAGCAATTATGTAACATAGACACGTGAAAGACTGGATGCACTGCTGCTAACTTAGGAGGTAAATCAACCTCATAGTCTACCTGGCTAACTCTCTTTAGGATTCTATAAGGACTAATATATATAGGGCTCAACTTAGCTTTCTTGCCAAATTGCATAACCCCCTTCATAGGCGATACCTTCAACAATACCCAGTCATCAACTTGGAACTCTAAATCTCTACGTTGCACATTTGAATAAGATTTTTGTCATCTTTGAGCAATCTTCAGTCGCTCCTGTATTAGCTTTACCTTTTCAACTGCTTGATGGACAAGATCTGGTCCCAATATTTGAGTCTCACCTACATCAAACCAACCAATAAGTGATCTACATCATCTACCGTAAAGAGCTTCAAATAGAGCCATGCCAATATTGGAGTGATAACTATTATTATAGGCAAATTCTATAAGGGTCAATTGATCATTCCAATTGCCTTTAAAGTCCATAATACATGCTCTCAACATATCTTCGAGTGTCTGAATAGTGCGCTCGACTTCGCCATCCGTCTGTGGATGAAATGCGGTGTTAAGGTTCACCTATGTGCCCAAACTCTCTTGGAATGACCTCCAAAAATGTGAGGTGAACTGGGCACCCCCTATCTGAAATAATGGACATTTGAATTCCATGCAAGCAAACAATCTCTCTTATATATAGCTTGGCATCATCTTCTGTGGTACTGGTAGAATTAACTGCTAAGAAGTGGGCTAATTTTGTTAATCGATCAATGATCACCCAAATCGAGTCATGCTTATGAAATAAGGAAGGCAAACCTGTAACAAAATCCATGTTAATGGCCTCCCATATCCACACTGGTATTATCATAGTCTGAGCTAGGCCACCGAGCCTTTGATGTTCTGCTTTCACTTGCTGGCAGTTGGAGCACTGTGCAACAAAGGCCTCTATATCCCTTTTCATGTCATTCCACCAGTAGACCTCTTTAAGGTCATGGTACATCTTTGTAAAGCCTGGATTAATGGAATACCAGGAACAATGTGCTTCAGCCATTATTTGCTATCTTAGACCATCTACATTAGGAGCATACAATTTTTGTCGGCACCTTAAAGTACCATCCCATGCCATCTCAAATGATGAAATTTTGTGTTGTGGAATCCCTTCTCTGTACTGGAGCAATAAGGGATCATCATATTATTTTTCTTTCACTAATGCCACTAATGATGACTCTGCAGTGTTTTGCAAAACCACACCTCCATCTTCTGAATCTAGAAGTCGAACTCCTAGACTGGATAATCTGTGAACATCTCGTGCCACTTCATTTTGAGTGGATGGAAAATGTGCTAGGCTGCCCATTGACACGCGATTGAGAGTGTTCGCTACAATGTTAGCTTTACCAGGATGGTAGAGAATATCGATATCAAAATCTTTCAGCAATTCTAGCAACCTTATCTACCTCAAATTCAATTCCTTTTGCGTGAAGAGATATTCAAGACTCTTATGGTCTGTAAATATGTCAACATGTACCCCATACAAATAGTGGTGCCAAATCATAAATGCGAATACAACTGCTGTAAGCTCTAAATCATGCGCGGGGTAGTTCTGTTCATGCTTTTTTAATTTTCCAGAAGCATATGCTATAACCTTCCCATGTTGCATCAGACGTATCCTAGGCCGACACCCGAAGCATCACAATAAATGGCATACCCTTCTGTGCCTTCTGGTAAGGCTAATACAGGTTGACTATATTTTAGCTCTTAAAAGCTTGTTTCACAAGCATCTGACCACTGAAATTTTGCTGCTTCTGTGTTAATTTAGTCAATGGGGCAGAAATAGAGGAAAATCCCTCCACAAACCTCCTGTAATAACCGCGAGCCCCAAGAAACTACGTACTTCTGTCTGAGTAGTAGGTCGAGGCCATCTCTTCACAACCTCTATCTTTTGAAAGTCCAGTTTAATACATTCACCAAAGACCACATGGACAATAAAATCCACTGAGTTCATCCATAAATCACATTTAGAAAACTTGGCATAAAGCTGGTGCTCTCGAAGAGTCTATAAAACTAATTTGAGATGATCTGCATGCTTTGCCTTATCACGTGAATATATCAAGAGATCATATATAAATACAATCACATACATATCAATAAAGGGTTTGAAAACCCTATTCATCATATCGATGAAGGCTGTTGGGGCATTCGTTAGTCCAAATGACATGAGAAGGAACTCAAAGTGCCCATATCTAGTTCTGAAGGCTGTCTTTGGAATATCTACTTCACATATCCTCAATTGGTGATAACCAAATCTTAAGTGAATCTTTGAAAAACATTTAGCTCCCTGCAACTGATCAAATAAATCATTTATTCTGGGTTGGGGGTACTTATTCTTTATTGTCACTTTATTCAACTGCCTGTAATCTATAGAAATTCGCATTGTTCCATCTTTCTTACGTACAAATAGTACTGGATTGCCCCATGGTGATATGTTGGGTCAAATAAAACCTTTGTCAAGTAGATGTTTCAACTTCTCCTTTAGCTCTTTCAACTCTACTAGTGCCATTCTATAAGGCGGAATAGATATAGGTTGGGTACCGAGATCTAGGTTAATACCGAAGTCAATATCTCTAACCGGAGGTAATCCAGGAAGTTCATCAGGAAACATATCTGGATATTCATTCACAACGGGTATGGACTGAAGAGTTGACACATGTTTCTCATCTTTAAGGTCTCTGACATGGACTAGGTGATATAAGCACCCTTTTTCTATAAGCTTTTGTTCCTTAAGATAGGAAATAATCCTTCCTCTAGGCATCACAGCATTCCCTTTCCATTACAAGACGGATTCCCCCGGGAAATGGAATTGAGCAATCTTAGCTCGGAAATCAACTGTAGCATAACAAGAGGACAGTCAATCCATGCCCATAATGACATCAAAATCAACCATGTCCATCTCTATCATGTTAGCCAATATATCATGGCCACATACTGTTACTAGGAACCCATAGTAGATCCTTTTAGCTATAATAGACTCTCCTACTGGAGTCGATACTGCAAATGGCTCATGTAATAACTTTGGCTCTATTCTGAACTTTTTAGAAACAAAAGGTATAATATATGACAGGGTCGCCCCTAGATCTATCAATGCATAAACATTATAAGAGAATATGGATAAGGTACCTATAACCACATTTGGGGAAGCCTCTGAATCCTACCAGCCTGCTAATGCATACATTTGATTTGGGCCAGCTCCCGAACTAGAACCTCTGCCTCTACCTCTACCTGTTCCTTTTCCTGTGTGTGCCTAAGGATCACAAGATAAAGGTGGTGCTGAGGAAGAGGATGCTCCTGTGGAGCCTATGGATTGTGATCTATCACCCCTTTCCTCAGTTATATGTTTACGACAATCACACAACCTGTGACCCTCGACCCCACACACATAACAACCGATAAATCCATATAAGCACTCTCCAAAATGAGATCAACCACAAAATTTGCAAGTAGGCCGATGTGGTAATACCCAACCAATATGTCTATGATAGTGGGGGCCTAGTGCCCTAGAAGTCTGACTCTGATCCTGTCTGGACCTCGATGACAGAACTGGAGCACTAGTAGTGAAGCAGGATGCCGACTGAGCCTGCTTAGGTTGCCATAAGAGCCTGCTAGTTGCCCTGGACCTCTTACTCTCCTCAGTTTCTGATCTATCTGCCCTGCAGACATATATGCAATCGTCTGTCTGCTACGCATATGCCATCAGTCTAGCAATATCCATATCATTATTAAGTGCAACAACTACACAAGAGTCAACCAAATGATCTCTAAGGCCACCCACAAAGTAATGCATCCTCTCCCTCTAGGTGTTGACCATCTCTGGAGAAAATCTGGCCAACTTAGTAAATCGCATGCTAGACTCCTTAACACTGAGGTTATTCTGTCGTAAGGATAGAAATTCATCCACCCTCACTTCCCTGATCTCTAAAGGTAAAAAGGGATCCATAAAGGCCTTCGAGAACTCTTCCCAAATTACTGGAGGGGCGTTTAGGCCCCTGCAATTGACTCACATCTCATATATATGCATAACCTTGAAGATTCTGTTGATCTCACCTATAAACTGTTAAGGGTACTCTTTCACACTAGATCCTATAAACATAGGGGGATTAAGCCTGAGGAAATCACGAACTCTAGATCCGGCAGTTTCTCCCTGAATAGTGCTACGTGTAGCCACATTCTATCCTTGGACATAAGGAGATACTAACTAGGTGAGCAACTGTATTGCTCCTCTAAGATCCTGCTCTGAGGCACCTAGTAGTTGTACATGCAGTATAGAAACTGTTGATGATGCTACTGTAGGTGTAGGAACTCATGTATGCCCTTCTGTTCTAGGCACCTGAGGACTTAGAAGTGTAGGGCTTGGCAAGCCCTCCTGAGCTCTGATATGATCTGCTAATGCTGGAGAATGCTCTATAGTGGCTGCCTCGTGAATAATATTGGTAGTGTCCCTAAGGCCTACATTATTCGCATCTTTAGTGGACATGATCTGTATCACAATAAGCAGAGTGAAAGTCAGAAGTAACTTTCTATGACTTAGCTTTACTGTACGATCTAGATTTTAATAGAAGGTCAGATTCCTAAATTCCCGAGTAGTCCCTTAATTATAAATGTGGCACGCAATACATTCATAAGAAAGGTCTTACTAGACACGACTTCTTAGACTCCCTGGGACACTTGAACCTTCTGCTCTGATACCAAGTTTGTCACGCCTATAGCTAAGAGTGGTAGACATTAAGGAGTTATACGAGCACCTGCTGGATAAATATACTAAACTCGTGCTAAAGTTGTAAACATACAAGCAACAACATGAACATTATCATGTGTTTACATATATTGAAACATAGATAACTGAAGGGCCCACTGGACTAGTTGTACAACTGAAACAAAACTATCTATAAGAAGGCTCTAAAGAGTCTGCAACTAAAAATATGATAACTAGTCAGGACAGGGCCCTGACATACCAACTATACGATATGTACATGAATCCAAAACATATGACCTAGGCATGTGATAGCTCCAGAGAGAGGTGGAGCTTACCAACTGATCAACTAGAAGGCACTGGTCTACTATGGATGTCTACTAGCATGAGTACCAGAGCCTGCATTTATAAAAAATGCAGCTCCCAAAAATAAAGGGACGTCAGTACATATAAAACATGTACTGGTATGTAAAGCAGACTGAATAACAAGTAGACATGTAAGAATGCTCACTGAATGGAATATTAGAATTAGGAAAATCTAAGCATACACATACATGGAATGTAATGTGAAACTGATACTATGGCCAATATTAGGGGTCCTTATATAATGTCCTATGCCTTACTTATTTACATATATTTAAATTCGTAGAATTTGCCTAAGTGACATCTTTACCCTTTTATATAGCTTATCTGTTCTTTATGTAATATTTACTGTCAGGAAGACACAAGATGGACTACTGTCGGTGATCGATGAAACATGTTTGGCATCTGTAGCTAACTATCACAACCGTGTGTGAAATCTCATAGTCAGGATAATGTGGTCTCTCAAGGTACACCCTCTAGGGCTCCTGTAAGGTCAGCCCGCAGGCCTGTGTAGTCAGGGGAATCCACGACGGGAAGTTACAGCTGACTCTAAATGAATTCTGTGTACAGAATAGCATCGCACATATTGGCCCTAAAGATACCCACCCCACGTTGCAGAGTAGGCTATAATCTCATCTTGCTTGTAAATGCCCATATTAAGTAACTTATGAATCATATAACTCATTATCTGAATATAAATTACTTTCTTTTAGCTGAACAATCATATATCTATGTGATCTATATATTTAAGGCTATTCTTTGGCCAATTACTTCCTCTAAGTTTCGTGACATATATACTCGATAACTTCTAGGAGTTTCAACTGAAGACACGCACGGTCGTGTGAAGCATATGACTTCTTTGATTAGAAATGAGTACTATAACTCTATAGGCTTAGTACTCCACACGAGAGAGACCTATAATAGTAATAATCTTTGCTTTTGAGTAGCATATAATCTATGACGACCTTTATAGGAGGAACATGTGACTCTAGCTCGTACCTTGATGGGGAAAGAGGTTTTAGCTTTACATACCTTACTTCGAGACTCTCTCTCCTTTATGTCGTCTCATTGGGGCCCTTAGAAACACTTCTTATCTATGACATAACAACATATGCAATAGTATAAGTGACTAACCAAGAAATATGGCGAGGTCATAAAGACGATAATAGCTTACGAGCGACAAGCTTAGCAAATAAGATAAATAAATGGTGTATCGCTACACCTCTCTCTTTTCCCCTTATCAACTAAACTATGACCACCTATGAAGTAAATATTAATCCCTCAATCCTTTCTTTACAATATAAAGCCCATTCCATATTCCAAAAAAGGTCATAAACTTGACCCCTCAGCTTTCAAATACCGCCTCGAGAGTTCATTATCTAGTGTCATTTAAATGCCCCTTTAAGCTCATAGGTTAAGTTGAGAGAGAATTATAAGATTTCATACAGTGATAGGAAGACTAATCACATATTAACAACATCCTCAATTTATTTAGGAATTTTATCAAACACTTGACGAGCGACAAGCTTGCAAGAGCCGTAAAAATCGTGTTTGCTATACCTAGCATCCCTCCTTATCGTAGCAAGCTTGTTACCTCAATACAAAACAATACACACCTCATTTCGTCAATAATAATACCATTACAGCTCTCTACATACTCCCTGCTCACCAATTATATAAACTACAATGGGCAAAACACAGACTCACGACTTCCTATCACCGTTCCGTGCGTCCTACCCATAAACTACACTTAACACAACTCTTAGAGTCCTATTTATAGGAATAAAAGAGCAGCCATACCTTTATCAATAAGAATACAATCCCTTCACCTTTTTTTATCTTCAAGAACAACACCTTTTCCTTCAAGAAAACACTTGACTAAGTATGTTTTTGTGACCTATGATGAAAAATACACTTGATTCTCGAAGGAATTCACTTACCTTAGGTTAGGGAGAGATTGAGATGAAGAAGTGTCACAACCCAAAACTGGGCCATGATGGCGCCTACGTAACCCCCCAGTAGGCAAGCCAAATCCAACAATGCAGAAGACAATAAATCAATTAAAGTAAGGAAAAACAAAAGACATACATGAAAAGGATAGGGCCAAGAGCATTTATATATACATACCAACTATAGCAAATATACAAAAGATGGCCCTAAAGTGACAAAGAACGACAAAACATACACTAGAACCAAACCGGACCTCGTGTCACTAGTACAAGAGCTACTAAAATAAAGAGTAGCTATACAACTGACTCTGTCTATCCAAAATACAAAATATAGACAAAATATACAAGATGGAAAGCATGTAGAGTCTCGAAGGCGCTAGGAGCTAACCGCGATCCAAACTCCAACAAGCCTCGAATGAAGGGAGGATTAATGAAGGTGGCTCGTACTAGGTGCTGCATTAGAAAAAAATATAGAGTGTAGTATGAGTACCAAGAAGACGGGTACCCAGTAGGCATCATAGGCTGACTGAGCGCAGAAAGATAAAATATAAATATAAATTACAGAAAAGTAGCTAAAATACAGGGATCCACCTTAATCTAGTTATAAAACAAAACAGAGCCAACCGAACCAAATAGGATAAAGTAAAGGCAAGATCAGTTCCAATCAACCGACAATCTAAAAGCACCAAAGTCAATGCAATGCAATTGAAGATGATGAAATATATGAATGTATAATAGTATAAACCTGGAATATCGCATCGGACTATGCATATATATATATATGTAGGTAAATGGGAAGTAAAAACCTGAAATAACGCACCGGGAGTCCAGAATATCGCATAGGTCTATAGATATATATATGCATAAAATAGTACTTTCTCTTTTTCCTTCAAAAATCCATAGTAAAACCCAAAATAATTCATTTGAAATCCGAATATCACCATAGACGTAGTAAACCTCATTTTGAACCAAAAACCTTGAAAAATAGTTCCTTTCTGTATCAATAATATTTAATGCAATATGAGCATGAAACATACATAGAGGAAAATGACACACAACAAGGCAAAACAGGGCGAAATACCCTCCAAACGAAGAGAACTAACCTGAAACTCTGCCAAAATTCAAGCTATGGCCTCGGGCCCACAGTTATACACAACAGTAGAATAAAGCGGATAAAATAGGAAAGTAATAGCGAAAAATCACAAAGAATCTCTACTCTACCTCTAAAACCTCCTAAAAGTAACCTAGGGATTCTAAGCTAGCCATAACGGTACTATAAGCTCCAAGGCTAAGGATAAACATAATAATTCTAAGCTATAATCCGCAATAGCCAATTTAAAGCAATGGATAGGATTTAAGCCTAATTCTACCTAAAGTCTAACCTAACATTCCAGTAACATATAAATCTATACAATCTAACCAAACTCAGTCTAGAAAGTAAATCGTAACCTACCCCAGGGCTTAACTGCAAATAAAAACCATCACTAGTGTGCCTTCCCCTTCCGAATAGCCTCGAAAAGTTTCCTCGCTAACAATAATACAATCCAAGTGTCAAGACAAGAAGAATGAAACTGATGTGCCAGGATTTGACGGCACTTTCGATGCTTAAAACATAGGATTTTTGGGAGTTCTTAAGTACATTTTGTTGGATTTAGTGTCGTTTGTTAAGTGTGCAGGGAAAAAGTATGAATTAGAGAAAAGTGCCAAAAAGTTGCTGTTTCTGGGGAAAAGAGAGGCCACCACGGGCGTCACACCCACGACGGACCGTGGGGCAGACCGTTGATCTGAGCCAACAAGATTTGCCAAGGCAAAAAAGACCGATGGGCTGGCATGATGCCCGTGGAAACCACGATGGGACATCACCCTGCCCGTTGATATGCTCCAGGGAGATATGCAAAAGGCCAAGAAAGGGCGACGAGTTCCATGATGCTCGTGATAAGCTCGATGTCCCGTAGCGCTTGCCTGTGGAAACAAAGTAGGAAAGTTGGAAAGTTTATCAAGGCAGGCAATGTCAGAAAACAATGGGCGTCGCAGCTGCAACGTCCCATCGCCCCTGCTCATGAGATCATGGCAGTGGAATTCCCTAAAGAAGTGAAGAAGGCTAACGGTCACCCACGACGCCTGTCGCCTCACCGATGGCCCGTGAGGTGACCCATTGGATCTACCGCGTCCAGCTATTCCCAGTTTTATTAGGATTTGGCCTCTGTCTATAAATACTTTCCCTTAGGTTTTATTTTAGAGGGTTCACAAATTGTTACATGATATTTTGCAGATCACTTTCGGATTTTTTTCACATTATTACTTTAACATTGATTCTAAACATAAGTTCTTGATATTGAAGTGTTCTTGAGATTTTTCTTCAAGAGTCCGGGTTTCTTTATTCACAATTGTAAGTATCTATTGATGATTTCTCAAACAAACATAAATTGTGGACTTATGAACATGAGTAGCTAAATCCACAACTAGGGTTGTGGGAACCATGAAGGATTAACAAAGTAGGCAAAGTACTTAGGTAATCTGGGTCGGTGTTCATGCATGTATTGATCTTTCCTTCATTTTGATTGCTTTTTAACGGTGCGCAACGTTAGAACTTGGCTTATCCTTACTTGCCATACCAAGGAGGTAACGGATAGGAAAAAGGTTGTTTAACAACGGAGATTTGAGGTTACCAACCCTCATCTAATAGCTTGACCTTGTCCGAGAATAGCTAATCTGGGATCCAGTGTAAGGGTTAGTAAAGCACACACCCACAGCCGGACCAAGGCGTATGGTGAAATTCACCTAGTTGCCAGACCAAGGAATTAGGTGAACCTAACTTACCGATTCTGCATGCTAAGCACCAAACTAGTTTACTAAGTACAAATGCCTTACTAAGTTATGATCTCATGGGGAACACTACCCTAGTCATTTCATTAATTGGTTACAACTCTAGAAATTAGCAACTGTTACTTGTTTACTTTTGATTTACAATCATTATTTGTTACTTTAAACCCCCCCTTGCGGGAAATAAACCACTACATGCATGAGTAAACACTAATCAAACCTAGTCCAACCATATTCCCTGTAGTATCGACCCTAACCTTTAGTTGGGTTCTATATTTGAACAGTGATCGTTTGCACTTCTTTTAGAGGTGTAATTTGGGTGCATCAAATTTTGGCTCCGTGGCCGGGGAATACGGTTTAGGATTAAGAGAGATTGTGTTTATTTCACAATTAGTCCTTATTTCTTGATTTTACTTTTTTTGTTGTTTTTGTTTTGATCACAGGTTGCACACTTGTGCATGCCAAGTACAAGGAGTCAAGGCAATCCCTTGATCCCTTACGATCCGGAGTTCTCCAAAACTCTACGAAATATGGCTAAGGATGGAGAGCATGAAATGCCAAAGCAGATTACTGCTCGGCTACTGGCTGAAGCAGAGCAGTAGAAAAAGGATGATGCAGCACGCCAAAAGGAAGGCTAAGATGCCCTTACTGCTGAAGATGCTCAAATTGCAAAAGATCTCGCAGCTCAAAAAGCTGCAGCTGAGCAAGCAAGGCCAGGAAGACACCAGGCTGTCCGGGATGAGGCAACAACTAGACGGTTGCCACTTAATAGGGGCCGACAGATCCAGCAACCAAGGCATATCCCTCGGTATTATGATGAATAGGAAGACTATGATGAGGTATATGGCACCACTAGACCCATAGTGCTGCCACTACTGGTTGATGGGATGAAGTTGGATATCACCAGCGCCATGATCCAGATGTTGAACCTGAAAGGACTTTATTCAGGAACGCCCACGGAAGATGAAATTCAACATGTGAATAACTTTTAGAGCATTAGCAAATAGTACAATATGCTAGGAGTGGGGCAAGAGGCTATTAGACTAAGGCTATTTCCATTTTCACTAACCGATGAGGCGACTTCATGGCTCTCAGAACTGCCTGATAATTCCATCTACATATGGCATGAGCAGAAGAATCAGTTTTTGGAGCGGTTCTTTCCTCCATCGAGGATGTTGCAGCTGAAAAAAGAGTTCTACAACTTCAGGCAGCTACCTGTAAAAGCGTTATATGAATCTTGGTTGAGGTTTAAGAAGAAGATGAAACAAGTTCCGCGACACAGAATCCCTTCCAGACATCTTCTACAAAGCGTTGAATGCAAATACTAAAGCTATAGCTGACATTGTGATTGGAGGTGCGTTCATGGAAAATACATATAATGAGGCCGCAGAGATGTTGGATAGGGTTGCTAAGACTAACTAAGCATGGCATGCTAGAGCGGCTGAGACTCCAGCAGGTACATATGCAGTTGGTAAGTCAGTTTTTCCGAATGAAATACAAGACATTAAACAGGAAGTGGCTGAGATGAACACAACACTTGGGTTGCTTGCAAAGAAATTCTTGGCTGAGGGAGTAGAGAAGGTAAAAGCCATCGGTTTGCAAGGCAAAACACCTAGACCAGACGGTTACTCATTCAAAGAAGAAGTCAGTTATTTGAATGATCAAGGGACTGGTTTCCGGGCTTCTGGCCAAGGAAATCAAGGTCAGAACAGAGACAAAGATGATTACTACAATCAGTCTGGGTACAAAGATGGTGACTGGCAGAAAAAGGATGGGTATAAGAATGATAGAACTGGCCTCTACGTTTTGCCTGTGACTCGTGAAGAGCAGGCTGGACAACCTACTATGAGGGAATTGATCAACAAAGTGTTCCAAAAGGTTGACTCCATGGATGCAAGTATGAAGGAGTTAAAAGCTGAACTTTCAGGTATTAGTCAAAAAGTGGAGTCTCACTCCGTCTCCATAAAGCAGCTTGAGACACAGATGCACCAGTTGTCAACCAGCATGAATCCGTGCCAAAAGGGTACTCTCCCAAGTGACACCATTCAGAATCTGAAAAACGATCGACATGTTATGGCGATGACCACTCGAAGTGGAAAGCAGACTGTTGATCCTCCCATGTCTATTATTGTTGATGATCTAGCCAAAACTGAGAAGGATGATGCTGAGATTGTAGCCAATTCTAAAGAAAAGGCTAGTGGTGAAAGGTCACCTGAGAGACCGCCTTCTGATTTAAAGGTGAAGAGCAAAGATGTTGCACCAGTCCTGAAACCCATGCCATTGCCTCCTCCACCTTATCCCAGAGGTCAAGAAAAAGGTTTAGGATGGAAATTTTCACAAGTTCATCTAAATGTTGAAGCAGCTATCAGTCAATATCCCTTTGGTCGAAGCATTGGAGCAGATGCTTGGTTATGTAAAATTTATGAAGGATCTGGTGACGAGGAAGAGAACAGTTAGTTTTGAGTCAGTCATTAATTTGCACCACTGCAGTGTAATAGTATTTCATTCTATGGTACAGAAGAAGGAAGATCCTTGAGCCTTCACCATCCCTTGCACGATTGGAGCATTCTACTTTTCCAAAGCTTTGTGTGATCTGGTGCTAGTATAAACATGATACCTCTAGCAGTATACAATCAACTTGGATTAGGAGACCCCTCTCCAACTATAATGTGGCTTCTTATGGCTGATCACACGGTGAAGATTACTGTGGGAATTCTCTATGATGTATTGGTAAAGGTTGACACGTTTATCTTTCCTGTAGATTTTGTTATTCTAGATTGTGAGGTTGACTTTGAGGTACCCATTATCTTGGGGAGACCATTCTTCGCTACTGGGCGTGCTTTGGTTGACTTGGAAATAGGTCAAATGAAATTCAAACTGAACAATAAGGAGGTGACTTTGAATGTGTGCAAATCTATAAAACACCATGATGATATGCGAGTGGTGTCAGTTATTGATGTTGTTGATGAGGACAAGCTAGTCGTACCTATTGAGGAGAGACTTGGTGTTAAAGCCCTTGCAGCCATAATTATGAACTTTGATGGTGATGACATTGAGGAGTATGATGAAACGGTAGCAGCGCTCATAGGTTTAGGAACTTATAGTATGCACCAAAGAAGCTGGACTTAGACTTGAAGAATAGGCAGACACCACTTTCCCGCCCATCCATTGAGGAGCCTCCAGCCTTGGAGATCAAAGCACTTCCATCTCATCTTCGGTAGGTATTTTTGGAAGCTAATGAGACTCTCTCGGTAATCATTGCTGCAGATTTAGGTGACGCACAAGTTGAAGCTCTGGTTTTAGTCTTGATGAAGTTTAAGAGAGCCATAGGGTGGACCATCGCAGACATCATTGGGATTCTTCCTAGAATTTGCACACACAAAATCTAGCTCGAGCCTGTATATGTTCCATATATTAAGCATCAACATAGGTTGAATCAGACTATGCAATAAGTTATCAAGAAGGAGATCATTAACTTGTTTGATGCAGGTGTGGTCTATCCAATTTCTGACAGCAAGTGAGTGAGCCCGGTCCAGTGTGTACCAAAGAAAGGAGGGATTACTGTGGTCCCTAATGCAAAGAATCAGCTGATTCTGATGAGGCCAGTCACAGGCTGGCTCATATGCATGGACTACAGGAAACTGATTGCGTGGACTGAGAAGGATCATTTTCCAATGCCATTCATGGACCAGATGCTAGACCGTCTTGTAGGTAGAGGTTGGTACTATTTTCTTGATGGGTATTTGGGGTAAAATCAGATCTCTATTACCACTAAACACCAATAGAAAATCACTTTCACTTGTCCTTATGGGATGTTTGCTTTCAAGAAGATGCTGTTCGGTCTTTACAATGCGCCAGCAACTTTTTAGCGATGTATTATGTCCATTTTCTCAGACATGGTGGAGGATACTATAGAAGTATTTATGGATGACTTTTCAGTGGTAGGTGACCCTTTTGAAGACTGTCTAGATCATCTGGGCTGTCTATTGAAATGTTGTGAGGAGTGCAACCTAGTGCTGAATTGGGAAAAATGTCACTTCGTGGTCAAAGAGGGGATAGTGCTTGGTCACCGGATTTTGAAGAAGGGGATAAAGGATGATAGAGAAAAGATTGAGGTGATTGTAAAATTGCCTCCACCAGTTTCTGTGAAGGGAATTCAGAGTTTCTTGGGGCATGCTGGCTTTTATAGGAGGTTTATCAAGGACTTCTCCAAAATTGCTAATCCTTTGTGCAAGTTGTTGGAGAAAGAGGTAAAGTTTGTGTTTCATGATGTATGTCTGAAGGCATTCGAGATCCTTAGAGATAAGCTGGTCTCAACTCCTATTATTATCTCTCCTGATTGGTCTCAACCATTTGAGGTTATGTGAGATGCTAGTGTGAGTGGCGCTAGAAGCAGTCCTAGGCCAAAGGCGTGAAAAGATCATCCATCCTATATACTACGCTAGCAAACCACTTAACCTCGCCAAGAAGAACTATACTCTGACTGAACATGAGCTACTTGTTGTGGTCTTTTCATTTGAAAAGTTCAGATCTTATTTGCTTGTCACCAAGGTGGTGGTGCACACTGACCATGTAGCTCTTCGTTATATCATGGTAAAGAAGGATGCAAAGCCAAGGCTGATTAGACTGGTGTTGATGATGCAAGAGTTTGATTTTTAAGTCAAATACTACAAGGGTACAGAGAACCAGGTAGCAGACCATTTGTCTAGGATAGAAGAAGAAGCGATGCTGAAGTTGAATGATGATCAAGAGATTGATGACTGGTTTCTAGACGAACAAGTATTGGCGGCTTCTCAAGATTTGATTCCATGGTTTGCAGACATTGCCAACTATTTGGCAAGTGATTTAGTGCCTGATGATTTGTCCGTACACCAAAGAAGAAAGTTCATGTCAAATGTTTAAAAGTACTTTTGGGAAGAGCCATTCTTGTTTCGTGTATGTGCTGATACTGTGATCCGTAGATGTTTTCCTGAAGCTGATATGATGGAGATACTGGAAGCGTGTCATTCATCCCATGTTGGGGGTCATCATAGTGGTATTCGGACATCGCATAAGATCTTGCAATGCGGCTATTATTGGCCGACTATCCATAAAGACGCCCATGAATTTTCTAGGTCTTGCAACAGATGTCAGAGGGAAGGAGGTATCTCAAGGAGGCATGAGCTCTCTATGAATCCCATCCTTGTATTTGAGCTGTTTGACATTTGGGGTATAGACTTCATAAGTCTGTTTGTGTTGTCCGATGGGAATCGGTACATATAGGTGGTTGTAGACTACGTATCTAAGTGGGTGGAGGCGGTCACGCTTCCCGGTAATGAAGGTAAATGTGTCACAACATTCTTGAAAAAGAACATCTTCTCCAGGTATGGGATGCCAAGGGCCATTATTAGTGATGGAGGCTCTCACTTTTGCAACAAGTTGTTTTGTGCGTTGCTTGAAAAATATGGAGTGAAACCCAGGGTTGCAACCCCTTATCATCCTCAGAGGAGTGGGCAAATGGAAGTTTCCAATAGAGAGATCAAGTCAATCCTGTCCAAGACTTTTAATGCAAATAGAAAGGATTTGTCGTGGAAGCTGGATGATGGTTTGTGGGCGTACCAGACTGCATACAAGACTCCTATAGGAATGTCACCATATCAGCTTGTGTTTGGTAAGGCGAGTCACCTTCCGGTTGAGTTAGAGCATAAGGCCATGTGGGCGTTGAAGAAGCTAAACTTAGATTGGTCTGAGGCATCATTGCAGTGGCTTGGGCAGTTGAACGAATTGGATGAATTCTGCCTGAATGGATATGATAGTTCAGCACTATACAAAGAAAGGATGAAATTGTATCATGACCGGACGATAGATAAAAGAGATTTTCAGTCGGGTGACTTGGTCCTGCTCTTCAATTCTAGACTTTGCTTGTTTCCTGGCAAGTTGAAGACCAAGTGGATTGGACCCTTCATGGTGGTATAAGTTTTTCCCCATGGAGCTGTTGAACTTGAAAACCATTAGGGAAAAAGGTTTAAGGCAAACGGGCAGCGGATCAAGGCTTACTTCAGCACAGCGGAGGAGATCGAAATAAATGAGGCTCAGAGCATTGATGAGTTTGTCCCACACAAGGAGCTTGATGAAGTCTGAGTAGTCAAGCAGCCTGCGTCATCCCGTGACGTTAAATCAGGCGCTGCTTGGGAGGCAACCCATGATATTGTATTTTACATTATTTGTATTATTTGTTTAGTAGTAGTAGAGTGTTTTGGTGAAGTCTGAGTAACCAAAACACTTGCATCGTTCCACGACGTTAAATCAAGCGCTGCATGAGAGGCAACCCATGGACTAATGTACGTTCGTTTTACAGGAGGAAAGGAGATGAAAACAAGGGCTAAAAGTACAGGCAAAAAGGGGATCCCACCAAAAAAATTTCCAAGTGTTGAAATAATGGTGGTCTGCCTCATTCCCACGTCCCACGTGATGGGACATCGTGTCCCCTACGGGAATCAAAATGGGCGTGAAGCCCATATTTTAGAAAAGAAAATTTTCTTAAGTGTGGAAAAGGGACTATCTGCCTCATTCCTATGGCCCACATGATGGGACGTCGCATCCCCAATGGGCATCGGAATGGGCGTGAGACCCCTCAAGAGGAAGAGAAATTTTTCTAAATATGGAAGACAGGGGCCCTGCCTCATTCCTATGTCCTGCATGATGGGCCATCGCTGCTCCAACGGGTGTGGTAATGGGCGTGGTGTAGCCTCCTAGGTAAGTACCCACGATGGGCCATCGCTCGTCCGACGGGCATCGCATAGCCCATCGTCTGGGTCGGTCAACAGGGGGTCAACACTTTATTTTAATTCCTAGGTTCGACCCGACCCGACCCGAAATCTTTTTCTTTCTCCTTTCCCGCGTCTATAGTATTTTGACCTCATTCTTTTTAGGTCAAATCACTCTAACTCTCCTCTCTCCACTCTCTCTCAATCGATCAATCCCTCCACCACACCACATCCCTAAAACCTCATTCCACCACATAAGATTCTGACAACTCGACACTAGGGTGTTTGTCTAATAAGATTCTTAGCAACTAAAGAAGTAAGTGTTTCTTTTTTCTATTTGCTAACCCTATTTTAAACTTAAAATCAATTTTCATGGGTTTTCATGTAGTGTGAGTACATTCATGGTATTTTGATACCAAACCCTAAGTGTAAAAACATGGTTGATAAGTTTATTTTTTGTTAGAGTTATTAAAAGTGGAAGTTGGGGTTTGTAGAAGTGAGTTCATGTGAATGCAATATGTTTTTGTGTTTTGTTTGATATATGAGTGGTGAGAAAATGCTAAAAATGGAAAAAAAGTGGAAGATAAGACTTTTGGTTGCACTGATTAGATTCCACTGGCCAGCAGGCGGGACGTTTGAGGCTCGACGGGCGTCGGTCAGGGCGTGGAACTGGCCTAAACCTTGAAAAAGTTTTTGGCTAAGTCCTACGCCCACCCCGACGAGACATCAGACCTCCCACGGCCCATGGCAGGAGCCGTGGGAGGACTGATGTCCTTAAAAACCCCACTGCTGCTTTTCAATGCCTGGCCCACAAGACATCGGACCTCCTACGCCCGTGGCACAGGGTCATAGGAGGGAGAAATTGACTCTAAAAGCCACTGGTCCATTCCAACGCCCGTGGCCACGGCATGTCGGCACTCACACGCCCGTGGGAGGGTAGTTTTTATGCCAAATTTTTCTAAGTATGAAATTTTTTCTGGGTGTGCATATTTGGTCCTGATTATTAATGTTGGTCTCCTGTAGGTACTAAATGGCTCCAAAACCACCACTTAGACGAGAGGTGGCCCGGAAGGCTAAAGATGCATCCAGACCATCTCGGCTAAAGGATAAGCCTACTGATTCAGCGGTTGAGAAAAGTGACTCTGACAACACCCCTCTCATCCGGACTATTAGAAGAAAGTTGGTTGTGTCTTCTTCTCACTCTTAAGAGGAGGAGGTCAACCCACCTGCAGACCCACAATGCTTATCCTCTAGCTTATCCGAGTCAAGTGCCGAGAGTGAATAGGCACCCACTGGGAAAGAATTGGCAAATCAGGTCTTGAGTGGCACTGTAGAAGAGTACAGAGATGTGGAAGGCTCAGAGCATGGTTCTGAAAAATATGATAGAGGAGATGTTGACTCTGACACAGAAATGACCACACCAGAAAAGGGCACTCCTTCATCTTCTCCATCTGGTGTTGGAGCTGTATTGGGACAAGATCGAGAGACCCAAAGATGGAGTGTCAATAGGTCAAAGGCTATCTTTGATTACGTACTTGAAGTAACAGTAAGAGGGTTTCTACGGAGACCTATTGCGGAAGAATGAAAGATTGATCCATTCAAACTCAAAGATTTCCCTAAACTTGATTCCTACTTTTGCCATTACAGATTGGGATGGACTAGCAAGCCCCTGCCAAATTACCAGCTAACTCTCGTAAGAGAGTTTTATGCAAACTATCAGGCTAAATAGGAAGGGTTGTGCAAAAAGGGGTAGAAAATCAACAAATTGCCCTCTTTTGAGAGCTTCCCGATGAGGGGCGTCCCGGTAAACATCTCGCCTGAACCCATTAATAGATTCTTATTTGGGCCAGGGTATGAGGCACCCACGTTCCTCTATGACTATGAGTTCCTAGTGAAGAATGAGGAGAAGAGGACACAGTGGTTGGCAAAGCGCTTGACTACAACCGGGACACCTACATGGCTGAAACAAGATAAGCCTGTGATTTATAAGGCCTCGTTATCATTTGAAGCAAAGTTTTGGTGGGCACTGGTGCAATTTCGATTGATTCTGATGGGTGCCGACAACTAGCTCACTCTTGATAGGGACATTTTAGTAGCCGCCTTAATAGCCAAATACAACCTCAACTTTAGGCAGATCATCGCAGAGGAGATTTGGGACCGAGTTACCAAAATAGCTTCTCCATACCCGTTCCCTTGCTTGATTACAAAACTATGTGAAGAGGCCCTAAGTCCCAAAGTATGCAGGGATAGATCGTCATGTCATAGCTGCAAGGACCCACCATCCATAGAGGTCCAAAGATGAGATGCGTATGCTAGGTATGAGCGGTACTTCTGAGCCCTTGGCTCTTACACTTAAGGCCCACGTACCGACACCAAAAGGGTCAACATCCCAGTCAGCTAGACCTACCCCATAGGATAGTCAGGCTGAGAAAACCTCTGCTGCCCCATGCACTATTGCAGCTGGTCCATCCACTCTGGTAGCACCGTCAGAGGATGATTCAGCATCCATCTATGATTTCCATCCGGCAAACTTCGCAGACACCATCCAGAGGACTATTGAGCTGAGGAAGCAGATGGATGCATTCGCCAAACAGTTCCAGCCGATAGTGAATGCTTCCATCCAAAGGTCCATAGCACTATTTCTAAATGTGAATGCCCGAATTGATGCATTGGAGGACCGGGTAGATGAGAGATTAAAGGAGATGGGTGTACTGGAGCTATCAGACATGAAAAAGGAGATCAAGAAGCTGAGGGTCGAAGTTGACAAATTGAAGAATCCTCCTCCGACCCAAGCCAGAGCACCAATAGTCCTGCCACAGATCACACCAGAGACCACGCTCAACCTATGGGATTTTGTAGATCCCGAATTCTCTATGGCACACTTGAACTCGGCTGAGGAAAAGTAGCCAAAAAAAGTTGATGAGCCACTTCAGGAGCCTACTACACATAAGAGAAAAAGAAAGAGCAAGGACAAGAAGGTTCAAGAAGGTGATGCTCCTCTTAGACCGAAGTCTCAAAAGAAGAAAGTGGAGAGAGTTGAGAAGAGGGACCGAAAAGAGCTAGATAGAGCATCAAAAGAGTCCTTGGCTATGCAGAAGATTGAGGTTGATGGTGTTGGTCGAGGTGGTTCGGCGAGTGGTATTGCAAAACAAGTTGATGTAACTTCTTAGACTCCATTGTGGGAGAGGATGGTGTTGGAGCTGCTCGGGCAGTTGTTATGGTTGATGAGAGTACTATAGAGGCAGACTCGGTTGATGAGAGAACTACGGGCACCATTCCTGAGGGCCCAAAGGATTTGACACCAAATACCGGCGCCTAGGCGCCACAGGTATGTTCTCACCCCGTTTGTTTTATATTTTTTTTATGCATTGAGGGAAATGCCCATTTATTTTTGGGGAGGTAGGGGAAGTATTGGGTGAGTATGTTTTTGATGGGTTCTTGGCGAAGTCTGAGTAGCCAAGAGACCCGGTTCATTCCACGATCGTAAATCAGGCGCTGCATGGGAGGCAACCCATGAGGGTACTCACAATGTACCCAAATCCTTAGGGTTTTCTTGCCTGTGTTCTTTCCCTAGGATTTTAATTTCTATTGAACCGGCACATTTAGGATAGGTTGTATGTAGTAAAAGAAGAAAAGGAACTTAGTGCAGTCTATGATGTGATTTCGAACTAGATTTTTGATTGAAAAATCGAGACCCCTCCAAATTCTTGTATGACATAATAGTGTCTGTTTTTGATAGACTAACCATTGTGGATTTGTGCATGACATTGTGTTGTTCGATCTGATGAATGGCTTAAGCTAGAGTACAAACCTAATAGGTAGCATGTGAATTATTTGACTTTGTGCCATATGTGAGTGAGCTTAATTCGATTTGTTCTTTCTTTGTATGCCAATCAAGAATTTACCCGATTAGTCTTGCCTAGGTCGTAGGATAGTTGGTTAGGAAAGGATAATAGGCTGTTTTTGAAACAGTCCACTTAATCCCAAATGATCAACCAAATGATATAAATACCCTTTGATCCCAGATTTGATCCTACATTAACCCTTTTTGTTGTCTAGCCTAATCACCTTCCTTATTGCTGTTTACGAACCTTTAGCTTGGCCCTGGTCCCTCCTTGGACATCATGTACCTCAACTCAGGCAAATTTTCTAAGTTGAGGGTGGCTATTGTAGAGGTGAGTGAGAAGTGTGGGTATGAACAAAAGAGGTTAGAGATAAAAATGAGAAATAATGGGTGCGACAGGTATGAAAAAGAAAGAAAAAGAAAAATATAAGAAAATAGTTGAGTTTGAAATAAAAGCCGCACCTGTCACTTGTTGAAATAAAAAGGGAGAAAAACGGAGGAAAGGAGTAGAGTTAGTATGATAAGTTGAAGCAACATAGCGTAGTGTCAAGGAGGGCTTAGTAACTATTATCCTATATCTACCATACCCGTCCCCGAGCCTACGTTACAAGCCAAGTAAAGTCCTATAGTAATCCTAATCCAATTGTTCGAAAGCTGAGGCGTAGAAAATAAGGGCAAGCCTATGGTATTGTGCACGCATTGCTTGAATTTCTTTGTGAATGTGAGTGCTTAGCTCAGTCCCGGAAATACAATTGTGCTAGTGTGCGAATGGGACTTCCTTGTGGTCAGGGCACTAGGGTGACGTTGACTGTTACTTGTTGGTGTGAGTCTCATATATGTATGCTAGATCGTCTGTTGATAACATAATGACATCCATGGATCCCTTTTGAGTTCTCTTGATGAACGGAACATATGCACTGGTTTTGTATTGAAAAAGGAGAGGGGTACTTGTTGTGTATTGAATTGCTAAATCATATGACTTCCATAGTTCCTAGTTTTCTTTTGCTCAAGCGTCATTTAGTTTTGTTTTAGTCCGTTGCTTGAGGACAAGCAAAGATTCTATGTTGAGGGTGTTGATGTGCTAGAATTTGACGGCACTTTCGACGCTTAAAACATAGGATTATTGGGAGTTCTTGAGTAAATTTTGTTGGATTTAATGTCGTTTGTTAAGTGTGCAGGGACAAAATATGAATTAGAGAAAAGTGCCAAAAAGTTGCAGTTTTTTGGCAAAAGAGAGGCCACCACGGGCGTCACACCCACGATAGCCCGTGGGGCATATCGTTAACCTGAGCCAGCAACATTTGCCAAGGCAAAGGAGCCCGACGGGCTGGCATGATGCCCGAGGAAACCACGACGGGACGTCACCCTGCCCATTGATATGCTCTAGGGAGATGTGAAAAAGGCCAAGGAAGGGCGATGGGCCCCACGATGCTCGTGACAAACTCGACGTCCCATAGCGGTTACCCGTGGAAACAAAGCAGGAGAGTTGGAAAATTAACCAAGGCAGACGATGTGAGATAGCAACGGGTGTCGCAGATGCAACGTCCCGTCGCCCCCGCCCATGAGATTGTGGCAGTGGAATTCCCTGAAGAAGTGAAGAAGTGAAAAAGGCTGACGGGCACCCACAACGCCCGTCGCCTCAGCGACAGACTGTGAGGCAACTCGTCGGATCTGCCTCGTCCACCTATTCCCAGTTTTATTAGGATTTGGACTCTTTGTCTATAAATACTTCCCCTTAGGTTTAATTTTAGAGGGTTCACGAATTTTTACACAATATTTTGCAGAAAACTTTCGAATATTTGTTACATTATTACTTTGGCATTGATTCTAAACACAGGTTCTTGATATTGAAGTGTTCTTGAGATTTTTCTTCAAGAGTCAGGGTTTCTTTATTCTGAATTGTAAGTATCTTTTGATGATTGCTCAAACAAACATTAATTGTGCACTTATGAACATGAGTAGCTAAATTCACAACTAGGGTTGTGGGAACCATGAAGTATTAACGAAGTAGGCAAAGTACTTAGGTAATCTAGAGCGGTGTTCATACATGTATTGTTCTTCTCCTCGTTTTGATTGCTTTTTAACGGTGCACAACGTTAGAACTTGCCTTATCATTACTTTCCGTACCAAGGAGGGAATGGATGGGAAAAAAGTTATTTAACAACGGAGATTTGAGGCTACCAACCCTCATCTAATAGCTAGACCTTGTCCGGGAATAGCTAATCTGGGATCCAGGGTAAGGGCTAGTAAAGCACACACCCACAGAATTAGGTGAACCTAATTTACCGATTCTGCATGCTAAGCACCAAACAAGGGCGCGGCCTTCCAGCCTCGAATAGGAGGGGGCAACGCTCTGGATCCTCCATGCTTGCAGAAATGAATGGATCAGAAAGGGGCTTGGTTCTCTATTTCTGGGCGGCGGGTGAAGGCCATAAGAGAAGATTGCCCTACCGGTAAGGAAGAGGGGAAAAAGGTGATGTCATCTATCTCGACCAGTTTCTCGAGGCATTGGAAATCCATACCGGCTCAGAGAATCACTCTCGCTATTTAGCCCATAGTTTACCAAGTACAAACGCCTTACTATGTTATGATCTCATTAATTGGTTACAACTTTCGAAATTAGCAATTGTTACTTGTTTACTTTTGATTTACAATCATTACTTGTTACTTGAAACACCCCCCTTGCGGGAAATAAACGACTACAAGTATAAGTAAACACTAATCGAACCTAGTCCTACCATATTCCCTGTGGGATCGACCCCAACCTTTAGTTGGGTTCTATATTTGAACAGCGACCGCTTGCGCTTCTTTAAGAGGTGTAATTTGGGCGCATCAGACACCCATATTGCTATAAGAAAAATCAAACTAGAAATCCAGTCGTAAAGTGAACCTCAGGGCCCTGCAACGAAATAGAAATTAAAATTCTCAATTTGACTCGCGGTGGGTTAAGAAACCCATGTTCAAAAACTAAGCATGAATGGGGCTTGCTTCGAGGCTCAAAACATCCCCGAAGTCCTACTAATTCAAGGGAAATCACAAGGGGAAAACGATGGAATTTAGCAAGATTAAATGAGAATTACCAACTGAAAAGAGGAGAGGGACAGAGGGGGACTTACCAGATGAGGTATGCTGTGATAAGGGGGCTAGAACCGGAGCTCAAATAATAAACAATGGAGAAATAACGAAATGTTGGAGGAGAAAATAAAGTGGGCAGCTTAAATAGCTGTCAGGGGTCCTTCATCCTGATCGCGAGGGACACCACACGATTTCGAGGAAATACGGGCCAAACCATCGCGGTTGTGATGGTCCAGTCATGCTATCGCATAGAGCAAGCTGGACCGAGTCCCAGCCTTCTTCACCGCGGTCGCAAGGAGCAACCCACACGATCGCGATGGTCAAAAGCTAGACCATCGCCAATGCGATGGCCACCTCGCAATCGCGATGACCAAACTGGTCTACAACTTTATAGCAGCAACTAGCAAATCACAAAGGCCAAAAAGTCTCCCGACGGACCCTCAGGATTCATTTGGAGCCTCGAGAACATGAACCAACCATGCTACGCTACAAAAAATAGCTTTCTGGACTCAATGGAATCGATAAAACTCCCAACAGAGATTGTTTTAATGAAAAGAGGGCCCCACGCCTAAAACTAACTCGGAACTCAATACCCAAAAAACAAGTCTCAAAGCCTCAGGACCCAAACCAAAGTCCCACTAGCCCAAAGTCAACATTCCGAAGCTAACAGTGCTGACAAAATTTTAATCTGAGGCTGTCTTCTCCGAATGTAGACCAAAGTCAACCCCATAAGCCAAACTAGCCTGAAAACACAGAAAGCAACACAAACCCAAAACAAAAACACCCGAACCTAGACCAAAGTTCCCACTAGATCAAAATCCCCATTCTAGAGCTAACAAAAATGTCAGAATTCAATTCTGAGCACATTTACCAAGAAAGTTCACCAAAGTCAAAGATTTTCTAAGTTTAAGTTCTAAAATAGGGAAATGGTTATAACGATCTAATGAATGGCCCGGACACCAAACCATTAGTCCCGGCAAGTCTTAATTGACCTGTAGCCGCTGAGGGAAAAACTCAAAATGTCAAAAAAGCACAGAAAATTGAAAATGACCTGGAGGGTCTTTACAACATCCACTACTAAAAGAACTTTCGTTTGCGAATGTCAGAAAAAGGATAGTACCTAAAGACTCAAAAAGTCGTGGATAACGGGTCTGCATATCGGTCTCGATCTCCCAAGTAGCCTCCTCAATAGGACGATGACACCACTGAACCTTAACTAATGGAATCTCCTTAGACTTCAACTTCCTAACATACCTGTCCAAAATAGCAACAGGCTCCTCCTCAAAAGCTAAGGACTCATCCAACTATACCGACTCCAACTGAAACACATGAGACTCATCCAAAATATACCGCCACAACATAGAAACATGAAAAACAATATGCACACTGCAAAGGGCAGGAGGCAAGGCAAACTCAAAAGCAACCTCCCTAATACAATGAAGGATCTCGAATGGCCAAATGAACCTAGGACTGAGCTTACCCTTCCTCCCGAACCTCATCACTCCCTTCATGGGTGATACCTAAAGGAACACACCAACCATGAATTCTAGATCTCGAACTCTCCGGCCAGCATAACTCTTTTACCTACTCTAGGCAGTGCGAAGTCTCTCCTGAATGACCCAAACTCTATCCATAGAATCACGAAGCAAGTCGATACCCCACAGCGTAACCTCAAAAGCATCAAACCAAACCACTGGAGATCTACACCACCTACCACATAAATCCTCAAATGGAGCCATCTGAATATTGAATGGTAACTATTATTATATGCAAACTCTGCCAAGGCCCAAAAGTTGTCCCACTGACCCCCGAAATCAATAACACAGGCTCGCAACATATCCTCTTGAACTTGAATAGTATGCTCTAACTGACCATCTTTTTGCCTATGAAAAATGGTGCTAATCTCAACTGTTGTACCCAACTCTCTCTGAATAGACCTCCAAAAATGCAAAGTTAACTGAGTAGCTGGTCGAAAATGATAAAAACTAGCACACCATGCATATGGACAATCTCCCAAATGTAGATCTAAGCCAATCTCTTGGAACTGTAGGAAGTCTGAACCGGCAGAAAGTAAGAAGACTTTGTCAACCTACCCACGATAGCCCAAATAGCATCAAATCTATGCAAAGTATGTGGCAAACCAACTACAAAGTGCATAGCTATACGCTCCCATTTCCACTCTGGAGTGTCTAGCCTCTGAGATAAACCACCTGACCTCTGGTGCTAAAACTTCACTTGCTGATAGTTCAAGAACCTAGATAAGAAAGCCAAAATATCCCTCTTCATCCCACACCACCAGTAGTGCTGCCTCAAGTCATCATACATCTTAGCTACCCCAGGATGAATAGATTATCTAGAACAATGTGCCTCCTCCAAGATCAATCTAACCAAGTCACCAACTCTAAGAATGCAGGTATGACCCTCGATCCTTAGAATACCCGCTGAATCTCAAGTCACCTTACTATCCTTACCGCTCACAACCTTGTCACGAATGATCCTCAACCTTGCATCGACAAACTATTGTGCCTGAATCTGCTCCAATAAGGAAGATCTAGCCTCAACACCTGAAAGGATAAGGCCCAGCTCAAAAATGTCAAGTCTAACCAACCTATTAGCAAAGAATTTGATGTCCCAAGCTAAAGGTCGCTCCTCTATCACTAGGAAAGCCAAGCTACCCATACTCACTGCCTTGCAGCTAGAGGCATCCACTGCTACGTTTGCCTTGCCCCGATAATAAATGATAGAGATGTCATAGTCCTTCAGTAACTCTAACCAGCTATGCTTCCTCAAATTTAGATCCTTCTGGATGAAAATGTACTGAAGACTATGATGGTCAGTAAAGATCTCACAGTGCACGCCATAAAGATAATGCCTCCAAATCTTCAATGAAAAGACTACCGCTGCTAACTCAAAGTCATGTGTAGGGTAGTTCATCTCGTGAACCTTCAACTGTCTAGAAGCATAAGCAATAACCTGGCCCTTCTGCATCAATGCATAACCCAAACTACTACCTAAAGCATTACAATATACGGTAAACCCTAGAACCTCGACCAGAAGAGTAAGAATCAGAGCTGAAGTCAACAAGGCCTTGAGCTTTAGAAAGCTCACCTCACACTTATATGACCACTGTAAGGGACATTCTTCTGAGTCAATCTAGTCAAAGAAGCTGCTATAGAAGAAAATCCCTCCATAATCATCTATAATAACCAGCCAACCCGATGAAACTGCGAACCTCCGTAGAAAAAGTAGGCCTAACCAATCAAAATTGTTGCAATCTTCGCCAGATCCACCATAATCCCATCCTTGGACACCACATGCCCTAGGAATGTCACAGTCTCAAGACAAAACTCACACTTAGTGAATTTGGCATACAACTGATGGTCTCGCAAGGTCTGGAGTACAACACTAAGATGTTGCTCATGCTTCTCTCTACTCCTTGAGTATATCAGAATATCATCGATGAACACAATCACAAATGTGTCTAACTAGGCACTGAACACCCGGTTCATCAACTCCATAAAAGCTGCTGGGGCATTAGTCAGCCCAAAAGACATGACCAGGAACTCATAATAGCAGTATCAAGTCCTAAATGCAGTCTTTGGTATCTCTGCATCCCTAATCCTCAACTGATGATAACCGGACCTCTAGTCAATCATAGAGAACACCACTGTACCCTGTAAATGGTCAAACAAATCATCAATACGCGGCATCGGATATCTATTCTTAACTGTCACCTTATTCAATTGCATGTAGTCAATACACATACACATAGAACCATCTTTATTCTTTACAAACAAAATTGAAGCACCCCACGGAGACACACTAGGCCTGATTAACCCCCTACTCAATAGATCCTTGAGGTGATCTTTAAGCTCCCTCAACTAAGTTGGTTCCATTCGATATGGCAGAATAGAAATAACTTGAGTGCCAACTCAACATTAATACCAAAGTCAATGTCACGCTCAGGAGGAAGACCCAGAAGATCAGAAGGAAACACATCCAAATACTGGAAAACCACAAGAACTGACTTAAGAGAAGTTGTGGTGGCAATAGTATCACGGACATAGGCAAGATAGGCTAAGCACCCCTTCCCAACTAACCGTTGGGAGCTCAAGAAAGATATGACTCCCGTCAGCATGTGGCTATCGATACCTTTTCCATATGATAGGAGGGATACTAGGCATCCATAGAGTAACGGTCTTAGCGAAGCAATCCAAGACTGCATGATAAGGAGACAACCAATCCATGCCAAAGATCACATTGAAATCAACCATATCAAGTACAACCATGTCTACCCACGTGTCATACCCCAGGATATCCACCACACAAGCTCGATAAACCTGATCAACTACAAAAGAATCTCCTACTGGGGTATATACACGCAAAGTCCCAGGCAATGACTTATAAGTAGACTCCAGATGAGTAGCATAATAAGTAGATACATAGGAGAATGTAGAGCTCAAATTAAACAAAGCAGAAGCAGACTAATGACAAATGGAGATTGTACCTGTGATGTATGCATATGAAGTATCAGCCTCTGCTCGGCCAAAAACTGCATACATATGGCCCCGACCACTACGACCACGTGATCTACCATATTGAGGACCACATGTAATACCCTGGGGACTGCCCCTAATACCCTGTGAACCATATCTAACTTGAGGTGCTGGAGCCCTGATGGCATGAACTAACTTATCATGTCACCTAGGGTATTGTTCCAATGGACACTCTCTAGCAAAGTGGCCTATCCGCCACACTCATAACAACCCCAACCAAACATACTCCTCTGTGAAGACCCAACTGAATCAGAATGAACACCATGACCTGTGGACCCTGAATGAGTACCTCGTGGAGAAGGAATAATACTCTGGATACTCTGACCCTCGGAAGTCTATAATTCCGACTGAACATGACACCTTAGCTGGAAGCGCTGCTGGTGTTGACCTCAACCATAGTAGCCTCTACCATGGGCCTGTGAACCGGTGAAATTTCCCTGATGACATGGCCTCTTATCACTGCCTCCTTGGGCCTCACAAAGAATGCCCTCAACAGTGTGGGCATGATCTACTACCTCCAGAAACGACAAACCCGATGCTACCATACCCTCTGTAGTTAAGTGAAACTCCAAAGTCAAGCCTCGAACAAAATGGCACACCCTCTCGTGCTCGATGGGTAAAATCATAGTGGTGTATCTAGACAATTGGTGGACGCAAACCTGATACTCAGACACATTCATAGAGCCCTGCTTTAACTCTGAGAACTGATCCATCACCCTCTCCCTCATGCTATATGGTACATACTTCTCCAGAAAAGCTGCAGAGAATTGAGCCTAAGTAAGCGGAGGTGACCCAACTAGTCTGCAAGCTACATATGACCTCCATCACTATTTTGCTGGACCATCCAACTGAAATGCGGTGTAATCAGCCCCATGTGACTAACCTAACCCCAAATTATGCAATATATCCTAGCAGCTAGTCAGAAACTCATGTGCATCCTCCCTAGAAGCACCCAAAAATCTCGGAGGACCTAGTTTCAGAAACCTACCAAGCATTTTTTGCTCCTCAAAAGACATGACGAGCCTGGCTTGAAGTGGAAGAATGACTGTAGGGATCGGCAATACCTCCAATCTGGGAGACGCCGCAGTAAGCTATGCTCCTAAACCCTGAGCCGCTGCCTGAGCTTAATTCTGGCCCTCCTCCCAAACCTGGGAGCCAATCGGAGTACCTGGTGAAGCTGCTCGTTGAGTCATACCCTCAAAAAATTCAAATAATAGAACCAAAGTGTCCTGTAACATTGGAGTAGCCATAAAACCCACCGGATACTGGGCTGGCCCAATGTCCTCTGGCTCAAACTGTACCTTATCAACCCTAACCTTTGACTTTAGTGATGGTAGCCTAGCCCATGTCTGAGCTGGTGTCGCAGCCTGTCCCCTACCTCAACCTCTGGGCTGACCTCTACCCTGTCCCCTAGCTAGGGCTCTACTACAGGTACAGGGGCCTCGTCCTCACCCGCTATAGATCTCATCTGAACCATCTGAGAAAGAGCAAAACAAATATACTTAGAAGTTCAATAAGCCAAGAACACACGACAAAGAATCAAAAAAGATGACAAATTTCCTAGGAATGTTCTATTGCCTCTCGCAGATTGGATACGGACATCATCGTACCAATCCACGAGACTCTACTAGACACTTTGCTCTTGTACTAATGATACCGATGAACCTAGGGCTCTGATACAATTCTATCACGACCCAAAACATGCCATAATGGCGCCTACGTAACCCTAGTAGGCAAACCAAACCCCACAATGCGGAAGACAATAAAGCAATTAAGTAAGGAAAAATAGAAGAGATACATGACAATGATAGGGCCAAGAGAATATATATATATATATATATATATATATATACATACCAACTATAGCAAATATACAAAAGATGGCCCTAAAGTGATCAAGAACGACAAAACATACACTAGAACCAACCCAGACCTGGTGTCACTAGTACAAGAGCAACTAAAGTAAAGAGTATCTATACAACAGACTCTGTCTATCCAAAATACAAAATAAAGAAAGAATATACAAGATGGAAAGAATGTACAGTCTCCAAGGCGCCAGGAGCTCACCGCGATCTAAACTGCAACAAGCCTTGAACGAAGGAAGGATCAGTGAGGGTGGCTCGTACTAGGTTCTGTATCAGAAAAAGATACAGAGTGTAGTTTGAGTACCAAGACAACGGGTACCCAGTAGGCATCATAGGCCGACCGAGCGCAGAAAGATAATATATAAATATAAATTATAGGAAAACAGCTAAAATAGAGGGATCCACCTAAATCTATTTATAAAATAAATCAGAGCCAACCAAACCAAATAGGATAAAGTAAAGGAAAGATTAGTTCCAATCAATCGACAGTCCAAAAGCACCAATGTCAATGCAATGCAATGAAGATGATGAAATGTATGAACGCATAATGGTATAAACTCAGAATACCACATCGGGCACCTGGAATACTGAATTGGACTATGCATATATATATAGGTAAATGGAAAGTAAGAACCCGAAATAATGCATCGGGGGTCCGGAATACCACATCAGACTATAGATATATATATGCATAAAATAGTACTTACCTTTTTTTTCCAAAATCCATAGTAAAACACAATATAATTCATTTGAAAATCACCATAGCTGTAGTAAACCTCATTTTGAACCAAAAACCTTAAAAAATACTTCCTTTCTGTATCAATAATATGCAATGCAATATGAGCATGAAACATCCATAGAGGAAAATGACACACAAGAAGGCAAAACAGGGTGAAATACCCTCCAAACCAAGAGAACTGACCTGGAACTCCACCCAAATCCAAGCTATGGTCTTGGGCCCATAGTTACACACAAAAGTAGAATAAAAAGGATAAAACAGGAAAGTAATAGCGAAAAATCTCAAAGAATCTCTACTCTACCTCTAAAACCTCCTAAAAGCAACCTAGGGATTCTAAGCTAGCCATAACAATACTAAAAGATCCTAGGCTAAGGATAAATATAATAATTCTAAACTATAATCCAAAATGGCCAATTTAAAGCAATTGACAGGATTTAAGCCTAACTCTACCTAAAGTCAAACCTAACATTCCAGTAACATATAAATATATAGTATCTAACCAAACTTAGTCCAGAAAGTAAATTGGAACCTACCTCAGGGACAAACTGCAAACACAAATCGTCACTCGTATGCCTTCCCCTTTCGAAAATCCTCAGAATGTTTCCACGCTAATAAGAATACAATCCAGGTGTCAAGACGAGAAGTATGACATCCATATTGCTATAGTAAAAATTGGGCCAAAAATTGGGTCGAAAAATGACCCTCAAGGCCCTCGTAATGAAACAAAAATTAAAATTCACAATTTGGCTCACGGTGGTTAAGAAACCCATGCTTAAAATTAAGCACAAACGGGGTTCACTTCGAGGCTCAAAATAGCCTTGAAGTCCTACTAATTCAAGGGAAATCACAAGGGAAAAATGACAAAATTTAATAGGATTTAACGAGAATTACCAACAGAAAAGAGGAGAGGGACAGAGGGGGACTTACCAGATGAAGTATGCTGAGATAAGGGGGCTGGAACCGAACCTCAAATGATCATCAATAGAGAAATAACAACATGTTAGAGGAGAAAAAAGGTGGGCAACTTAAATAGCTGTCTGGGGTCCTTCATCACAATCCCGAGGGATTCCATGCGAATAAGGAAATGCGGGCCAAATGCATCACAGTCGTGACGGTCCAATCACGCTATAGCATAGAGCAAGCTGGACCAGGTCCCAGCCTGCTTTATCGCGGTCGCAAGGAGCAACCCATGCGATCGTGATGGTCAAGAAACTAGACCATCGCGAATGCAATGGCAACCTCACAGTCGCGATGATAGAACTAGTCTGCAACTTTAGAGCAGCAACCAATTTATCACAAATGCCAAAAAGTCTCCCGATGGACCCTCGGGATTCATTTGGTACACCATGAACATGAACCAACCATGCTACCCTACTAGAAACAACATTCTAGACTCAATGGAAATGATAAAACTCCCAACGGAGATTATTTTAATGAAAAGTGGGCCCCACACCTAAAACTGATTCAGAACTCATTACCCAAAAACAAGTTCGGAAGCTTGGGGACCCAAACCAAAGGTTCCACTATCCCAAAGTTGACAATCCATAGCTAACGGAGCTGACAAAATCTTCATTCGAGGCCGTCTTCTCCGAATGTTGACCAAAGTCAACCTCATAAGCCAAACTAGTCTGAAAACATAGAAAGCAACACAAACCCAAAACGTAAAATCTTGAACCCAGACCAAGTGTCCCACTAGACCAAAATCCCCATTTCACAGCCAACGGAACTATCGGAATTTGATTATGAGCACGTTTACTAAGAAAGTTGACCGAAGTTAAAGAATTTCTAAGTTCAAGTTCTAAAATAGGGAAATAGTTATAATGACCTAATGAATGGCCCATGCACCAATATATAACACCGTAGGATCTGAACCAGCTACTTGACTGTATGCAACAGGTAAAATTCAGAAAAATTTTAAGTTCCAGGAACCACAGTTAGGATCACAGACCATAGTGTGGAACCACAGTCTGTCGTCTCAACCGTAATTCCCAATTCTAGTAGAACCCAAGTTCATGACCTAGTAACCATGAGTTGGATAACATACCATAGTCTAGGACCGAGGGACATCATTTGACTCATGGATCCAAAGATCAGAGAAGTACCAATTTCCTCCCTAAGAACCACAGACGGGATCGCGGACCGTAGTTTAGAACCACAGTCCATCATGTCACTCATGGTTTCCCTTAATCAGAGGACCCTCAGTTCAGGGCCCAGTAACCATGAGTCACATGATGAACTGTCATTATGATACCATGGTCTATCCTGCAAACTCGTGGAATCCTAAGACTAGAAGGCCCTCAGCTAAAGTCCTAGGAACCACAAGCCACACGACAAATCGTCGTTCTGAAGTGCGATCCGTCCTGTGGAGCCGTGGTTTACTCAGATCAGAGAACCACCAAGACTCTTGGATAGGACCATGACTCAGTTGATGGTCCATTATCCAGGACTACGGTGTGTCAACCAAGTCATGATCGCTGAGTTGTAATTTTTAGCAGAGTTCTTTTAAATTTCCCAGGGGTATTATGGACTTTTCCTTCCTCTTTTAAAGCCTAAGCTGATGTTTTGGTTATTCTAAGCCTAATTAATTAGTCAAAATCTACCTAAACCATCTATTCTCCAAAACTCATCAGACTTAGAAAGAAAAGAAACAAAAGAGGCGACAATTTTCTCTCAAGAACAAGCAGGAGGTCTTCTTCAAACTCAGCCCTAAACCCAAGGATTTTCCTCCATAGATTCTTTTCTAGGTATGTGGGATTTCACTAGTGGGTTCCTTTCACCCATTAGGTTCGAGATTTTTAGCCAAGTTCTTCAGTTTCTCCATGAATTAATCAGACCTAGGGTTCCTAAATCTTAGGGATGCCTTGGATTTCAGATGTTGTAGTTATATGATATTAATTTCATGTTTCTTAGAGAATTAGCATAGTCGTATGTACAGGATTCAGAAACCCTAGCTTGTGTTAATTTCAGTATTCATAAATTATACTTGCTAGGCAGATAATTCAGACATACATGCTTCAGAATTTGAATGCCATATCTTTCAGTATATGTATGTTGCATTCTCAGATGATTATCAGTATTTGAGCCATCCAGTGTTTCAGTTTGCATTTCACTGCTTACTCTCTATTAGGAGTAGACTTAGTACAGAGCAGATAACGGGATGAAGGCTTAGCTTTCTGATCAGGCTAAGACCTTTAGTAGCAGTCCCCCAATCCCAAATCTACGGTGCCACCGTAGGTGTAAAGAGGGGTCAGCTGTCAGGTAAGGCTACACATGTATATCCCTTGTGGATATCAGTTAGTTGATCCACGTCAAATTTGTTCGTACCCTTGGCAAGGTATCAACACCCTTACATCCAGGGTTATAGGTTGGCCCCATAGTTAGCTCAGCTTGTGGTATATCGGTTAACAGTATCTCCCACATTCAGCTTCATGTTGCATTGACCATGTACTAAGTATCTATTTTAGTATTTAGTTCAGCATATTATATATTCGTTATAGAATTGGTCACTGTATCCAGCTTAGCATTCAGTTTATGCTTCAGTATGCACTTCTATGTTCAGTTTCTATTTTTTCTAGTTTAGTACATATCATGCATGCTCAGTACATTCAAAGTATTGACGCATACTTTTTTGCTACATCATTTTATGATATAGGTTCAGGTGCTCAACATCCAGAACGTGGTTAGGTTTCCTTCCAGTCCTTACACAGCATCTTCAGTGGTGAGTCCTCATTGTTCGAGGATGATAGACATGCTTTATCTTTCATTCATTACTTTTTCAGTTTTAGATTATTAGAAGTTAGTTGGGGGCATGTCCCAGCAGCTCATATCAGTTAGAGGCTTTCAAACATAGACTAGATTTAGATTTTAGTTATTAGTATTGTTTTCAGTCATCATTATACTTTATATATATTTTTTTATATTCAGACATGTTTTGGGCTCTTTTCCACTTTAGATATTGAATTTTTTTAAGCTTCCACATAGTATATATTTTTAACTGAAATTTCCTAGATATGCCAGACCATGGATTCGCTTGGGGTCACTTCTGTCACTAAGCACCGTGTTACGTTTAGGGGGTATCCTCGGGGCATGTCAAACTGTATTAGATCATTAGGTTTAAGTGTCCTAAGGTCTTTGAAAGCCACGTCAAGTAGAATCTTCTTCATGAATGTGAAGTGCGCCACACTTATGGGGGAGAAGCTATGAGATGTCATTAGGAATAACTTTCATTCTTTATTTTCTAGCTCGTGCTTTAGAGTATGAACTCTATTTAATCTCTTTCTAACATCATGCTCTTTGCATTTCAGTGAAAATGTCTCGCAGAAGAGCTAATGCCAGGAATCACCCAGCACCAGCAGCTCCCGCAGATCCATTCAATGAGCAGGCCATGCATGCTGAATTCAGGGTTGCATTTCAAGTTCTTTCTTAGGCCATGGCCGCTCAGGTCAATCAATAGGCTGTGGCACCAGCTCCACCTCATACTAACAATGTTGCAGCTAGAATTCGAGACTTCACTTGGATGAACCCTCCAGAATTTCATGGGTCCAAGTCAGAAGAGGATCAACAAGAGTTTCTTAATGACATCCAGAAGGTAGCAGACATTATTGGTGTCACTCCAGTCTAGAGTGCAGATTTAGCCGCCTATTAGCTGAAGGGAGTGGCTTATACTTGGTATCAATAATGGAAGGAGTCTCGTTGTGCAAATTAAGGTCCAGTGGATTGGAACTAGTTCAAGACTGCATTTTGGATAGGTTCTTCCCACTTGAACTCAGAGAAGACAAGGTCAAGGAATTCATAAACTTGAAGCAGAATGATATGAGTGTGAAGGTGTATGCACTCAAGTTCACTCAGTTGTCCAAGTATGCTCCGACGATAGTAGCTGCATCCAGAGCCCACATGAGTATGTTCGTATCTGGTATGTCTAATGATGTGGTGAATGAGTGCAATATTGCCATGCTGGTAAGGATATGGACATCTAAAGGTTGGTTACTTATGCTCAGCAGATCAAAGAAGAGAAAATCAAAGAGAAGGGACGGGACAGTAAAAGAGCTAGAATAGGTGACTTCAACTACTCTCAGCAGAGGTCAGAGGGTGCTAACAACTCTAAGTTGCATCTGAAATCTTCAGCTCCAGCTTCTGCTAGTGCCTCAGTGCCAAAATTCAAATAGGATCAACGGGATAGAGCGCCAGGCTCTAAGTCCCAAGATAGAGTTACTAGCGGGCGTACTTATCCAGTATGCAAGAAGTGTGGTAGAAACCACCAGAGTGAGTGTATGGAAGGTGGTGGCAATTGGTTTGGAGGTGGTAAGCCAAGCCACAGTAAGAGAGATTGTCCAGTAGCTTCTTAGAAGGGCAAGGATGTTCGCCCATAAAATCATGTCAGTCCTACAGCAGCTCCAGCAGATCGCCCCACTCAACAAGATGCTTTATCTGGTGCAGGTGGTGGTCAGCGCCAGAATAGGTTGTATGCTCTTCAAACTCGGTAGGACCAGGAGGATTCTCCCGAAGTGGTCACGGGTACTTTACAAGTCTTCGATTTAGATATTTATGTATTGTTAGACGCAGGGGCTACACTTTCTTTTGTAACTCCTTATATAGCAGTAAACTTTAGTGTCTGTCCAGAAATCTTCCCAGAACCCTTCTGAGTCTCTACTCTAGGTGGTGACCCAGTTATATCCAGACTGGTAAACATAAATTGCCCTGTCACTTTTTCCTAGAAAGTCACCTTAGCTGATCTAGTAGAGTTAGAAATGATTGACTTCAATGTTATTCTAGGCATGGATTGGTTAAATCACATTTGTGCTTTAGTTGATTGCAGAGCTAAGATCATTTGGTTTAAGTTTCCAAATGATCCAGTCTTAGAATAAAAGGGTAGTACTGCCTATTAGGTCGATTAATCTCTTAACCTAAGGCTAGAAAAATAATTTTCGAAGGGTATATCTATCATCTTTTTCAGGTTAAGGATTCAAACTCCGAGACCCCAACACTTGAGTCAGTTCCAGTAGTGAATAAATTCCCAAAAGTGTTTCCAGAATATCTTCTCGGATTTATTCCCCAAAGAGAAATTGACTTAGGAATAGATCTCCTTCCAGATACCCAGCCTATTTTGATTCCTCCTTAGTGAATGGCTCCAGCAGAGCTTAAGGAATTGAAAGAAAAGTTGAAAGACCTTCTAGATAAGGGCTTTATCAGACCCAGGATCTCTCCATGGGGTGCTGCAGTTCTCTTGGTGTGCAAGAAGGATGGTTCTCTCATGATGTGCATCGACTACCGTCAGTTGAACAAAGTCACAATCAAGAATAAATATCACATCCCCAGGATTGATGACTTGTTCGACCAGCTTCAGGATGTTAGTTGCTTTTCTAAGATAGACCTAAGATCTGGCTATCATCAGTTCAGAGTCAGAGATAGTAACATCCCGAAGACAGCCTTTAGGACTCAGTATGGACACTATGAATTTGTAATTATGTCTTTTGGACTAACCAATGCTCCTGCAGCTTTCATGGACTTAATGAACAGGGTGTTCAAACAGTATTTGGACTTGTTCATAATCATCTTCATTGATGATATTCTCATATATTCTAAGAATGAGGATGATCATGTAAATCATCTTAGGGTCATTCTGCAGACTCTCAAGGGCCGCCAGTTATTCGCCAAGTTCAGTTAGTGTGAGTTCTAGTTGAATTCAATTGCTTTTCTTGGTCATGTGGTGTCTAGTGAAAGCATCCGGGTTGATTCTCAGAAGATTGAGGCAGTAAAAGACTAGCCCAGACCCACCTCTCTGACAGATATAAGAATTTTCTTGGGTTTGGCCGGTTACAACAGGAGGTTTGTGGAATGATTTTCATCCATAGCTGCCCCATTGACCATGTTGACTCAGAAGAAGGTCAAGTTTCAGTTGTCAGATGAGTATGAGAAAAACTTCTTAGAACTGAAGACCAGGTTGACTACAGTTTCCATTTTGACTCTATTAGAGGGTTCCGACAACTATGTGGTTTATTGTGATGCATCTAGGGTCAGCCTGGGATTTGTTTTGATGCAGCAGGGTAAGGTCATATCTTATTCTTCCAAACATCTTAAGATTCATGAGAAAAACTACCCGACTCATGACCTTGAGAATGCAGCTGTTGTATTTGCCCTAATGATTTGGAGACACTACTTTTATGGTATTCATGTGGATGTATTCATAGATCATAAGAGCCTCCAGTATGTGTTCACCCAGAAAGAGTTGAATCTTCATCAGAGAAGGTGGCTTGAGTTCCTCAAAGACTATGATATGAATATGCTCTACCATCCGAGTAAGTCCAATATAGTGGATGATGCCCTCAGTAGACTTTCCATGGGTAGTGTGTCACATGTTGAGGAATAGAGGAAAGAACTAGCCAGAGATGTTCACAGGCTTGTTCATTTAGGACTTTGCCTTTTGGACATGACATATGGTGGTGTGATAGTCCAGAATGGGTCAGACTCTTCGTTGGTAATGGAGGTTAAGGAGAGACAAGATAGTGATCCAATATTGCTTCAGCTGAAAGGTGCAGTTCATCAACAGAGAGTAGAGGGTTTCTCCCAAGGGAGAGATACTGTACTTCACTACCAGGGTCGGTTATGTGTACCTAACATTGGTTAGTTGAGGCAACATATCCTTAGAGAAGCCCATAATTCCAAATATTCTATTCATCTGGGTGCCACTAAGATGTACTATAATCTATGGGCAGCCTATTGGTGGAACGACATGAAGAGGGACATCACATATTTTATGGTTAAGTGTCCCAACTATCATCAGGTTAAAGTAGAATATCAAAAACTAGGAGGTGTGACTCAGGAGATTAGCATTCCTACTTGGAAGTGGGAAGTGATCAACATGGATTTCATTACTGGTTTACCTCATACTCACAGACTCCATGACTCCATTTGGGTGATAGTGGACAGAGTCACTAAGTCAGCTCATTTCTTGGCTGTCAAGACTACAAATTCAGTGGAGGACTATCCCAGAATCTAGATCAGCGGTATAGTCCGGTTGCATGGGGTTCCCTTATCTATCATCTCAGATAGGGGTCCCTAGTTAACATCCTATTTTGTGAGATAATTTCAGAAAGGTCATAGTACTTAAGTAAATCTCAGTATAACATTTCATCTGCAGATAGATGGTCAAGCAGAGCGTACTATTCAGACCTTAGAAGACATGTTAAGAGCTTGCATGATCGATTTCAAGGGTAGTTGGGATGATCACCTACTTCTCATAAAGTTTTCCTATAATAACAACTTCTATTCCAGCATGCAGATGGCCCCATATGAGGCACTCTATGGGCGTAGATGTAGGTCTCCGGTTGGTTGGTTCGAAGTAGGTGAAGCAGCCTTGGTTGGGTCAGATTCAGTTCATGAGGCTATGGAGAAAGTTCACCTCATCAGAGAGAGATTGAAAATAGCTCAGAGTCATCAGAAGACCTATGCAGATGTGAGGAGAAGGGACATAGAGTTTGAGATTGATGATTGGGTTTTCCTGAAAGTGTCACCAATGAAGGGTGTGATGAGATTTGACAAGAAATGGAAGCTTAGTCCCCAATATGTAGGCCTTTACAAGATTCTGAAGAGGATTAGTAATGTGGCTTATGAGTTAGAGTTTCCATCAGAATTAGCAGCGATTCATCCAGTCTTTCACATTTCATTACTGAAGAAGTATGTTGGTGATCCGACATCGATTAAGCCCTTAGAAAGTGTGGCTTTGAAGGATAACCTCACCTATGAGGAGGTTCCAGTTGAGATTCTTGACCATCAGGTTCGTAGGTTGAGAAATAAGGAAGTAACTTCAGTAAAGGTCTTGTGGAGGAATCAGTCCATAGAGGGAGCTACTTGGGAAGCACAAGCAGCCATGATGGCCAAGTACCCTCACCTCTTTCCCTACGCTTCAGTTTCAGCTCGAGGTAATAGTTCCTCTCTAGTTTCTCAGTATACTCTCATGTACTTCAGCCTCAGTATCATATTCCCTCAGTTATCCATGCATTTCAGCATATTTGTATATCCATGGAACTCAGTTCAGTTAGATATCAGTTTCTAGTACTCAATTGGTAGGGATTGCAGCTCTTTCCCTCAAAACTCAGCTTGTTTAGTCTTCATTCGAGGATGAATGATCCCAAGGGTTAGATATTGTAACAAACCCAAGATCTAAACCAGCTACTGGAATGTATGCAATAGGAAAATTTCAAAAAAAATTTAAGTTCCATGAACCACGGTTAAAAAAATTTCAGTTTCTCCATGAATTAATCAGACCTAGGGTTCTTAAATCTAAGGGATGCCTTGGATTTCAGATGTTGTAGTTATGTGATATTAATTTCATATTTCTTGGAGAATTAGCATAGTTATATGTACAGGATTCAGAAATCCTAGCTTGTATTAATTTCAATATTCATAAATTATACTTGCTAGGCAAATAATTTAGACAATCATGCTTCAGAATTTGAATGAAATATCATTCAGTATATGTATGTTTCATTCTCAGATGATTAACAGTATTTGAGCTATCTAGTTTTTTAGCTTGCATGTCATTGCTTACTTTTCGTTGAGAGTAGACTTAGTACCGAACAAATGATGGGATGAAGGCTTAGCTATCACATCAGGCTAAGACATTTAGTAGCAGTCCCCGAATCCCAGAACTACAGCACCACCGTAGGTGTAAAGAGGGGTCAGCTGTTAGGTTAAGTTGCACACCTCTGTCCCCTGTGGACATCAATTAGTGGATCCACATCAGATTTGTTCATACCCTTGGCAAGGTATGAACTCTCTTCCATCCAGGGTTACAAGTAGGCCCCATAGTTAGCTTAGCTTAGGGTATGTCGGTTGACAGTATCTGCCACATTCAGATTAATGTTGCATTGACCATGTACTCAGTATCTATTTCAGTATTTAGTTCAGCTTATTATATATTCATGTTAGTACCTGGTCAGTGTATCAATCTTAGCTTTAAGTTTATGCTTCAATATGCATTTCTATGTTCAGTTTCTATGTTGTTCAGTTTAGTACATATCTCACATGCTCTGTACATTCAAAGTACTGACACATACTTTTGTGCTACATCTTTTTATGACGTAAGTTCAGGCACTCAACATCCAGACCACTCTTAGGTCGACTTCCAGTCCTTATGAAACAGCTTCAGTGGTGAGTCCTCATAGTTCGAGGATGATAGACAGGCTTTATCTTTCTGTCTTTACTTTTCAGTTTCAGATTATTAGAAGTTTGCTGAGGGCATGTCCTAGCAACTCATATCAGTTAGAGGCTTTCAAACATAGACTAGATTCAGCTTTGAGTTGTTAGTATTGTTTTCAGTCATCACTATACTCTCTATATATATTTGTTATATATTATACATGTTTTCGGCTCTTTCCCACTTCAGATATTGAATTGGTTTTCAGCTTCCACACAATATATGTTTTTAACTAAAATTGTCAAGATATGCCAGACCATGGGTTAGCTTTGGGTCACTTGTGACACTAAGCACCGTGTTACGTCTAGGGGGTAGCCTTGGGGCATGGCACAAACCATCAGTCCCAACAAGTCATTATTGACCTGTAGCCACTGAGGGAAAAACTCAAAATGCAGAAAAAGCACAGAAAATCAAAAATGACCTGGAGAGTCATTAAAAGATAAACTACTAAAAGAACTTTTGTCCGCGAAATTTAGAAAAAGGATAGTACTTGAATACTTGAAAAGATGAGGATAACAGGTCGACATATTGGTCACGATCTCCCAGGTAGCATCCTCAATAGGACGATACCGCAACTGAACCTTAACTAACAAAATCTCCTTGAAGCTCAACTTCCTAACCTACTTGTCCAAAATAGCAACAAACTCCTCCTCAAAAGCTAAGGACTCATCCAACTGTACCGACTATAACTGAAACAAGTGAGACTCATCCAAAATATACCGCCGCAACATAGAGACATGAAAAACATGATGCACACTGGAAAGGGTAGGAGGCAAGGCCAACTCATAAGCAACCTCCCCAATATGATGAAGGATCTCGAATGGCCCAATGAACCTAGGACTGAGCTTACCCTTCCTCCCAAACCTCATCACGCCCTTTATGGGCGATAACTGAAGGAACACACTGTCACCAACCATGAACTCTAGATCTCGAACTCTCTGGTCAAAATAACTCTTCTGCCTACTCTGGGCAGTGTGAAGTCTCTCCTGAATGACCCAAACTCTATCCATAGAATCACGAAGCAAGCCGGTACCCCACGGCCTAACATCGAAAGCATCAAACTAATCCACTTGAGATTTGCATCGCCTACGATACAAAGCCTCGAACTGAGCCATCTGAATGCTTGAATGGTAACTATTATATGCAAACTAAGCCAAGGCAAAACACTTATCCCACTGACCCTAAAATCAATAACAAAAGCTCTCAACATATCCTCCAGAACCTGAATAGTATGATCTAACTGACTGTCTATCTGTGGATGAAAACCAGTGCTAATCTCAACTCTAGTACCCAACTCTCTCTAAATAGACCTACAGAAATACAAAGTTAACTGAGTACCCCAGTAAGAAATGATAGAAACTAGCACACCATGCAAATGGACAATCTCCCGAATGTAGATCTTAGCCAACCTCTGGAACTGTAGGAAGTCTGAACTAGCAGAAAGTGAGCAGACTTTGTCAACCTATCCATGATAGCCCAAATAGCATCAAATCTCCACAAAGTACGTGGAAAACCGACTAAAAACTCCATAGCTATCTGCTCCGATTTCCACTCTAGAATTGGTAGCCTCTGAGATAAACTACCTAGCCTCTAGTGCTCAAACTTCACTTGTTGAGAGTTCAAGCACCTATATACGAAAGCCAAAATATCCCACTTCATCCCACACCACCTGTACTGCTACCTCAAGTCATGATACATCTTAGCTGTCCCGGGATGAACGGAATACTAGAACAATGTGCCTCTTCCAAGATCAATTTAACCAAGTCACCAACTCTAGGAACGCAGATACGATCCTCGATCCTCAGAATACCCTCTTAATCTAAAGTCAACTTTCTAGCCTCGCCACTCACCACCTGGTCACGAATGATCCTCAACCTTGCATCAACAAACTGTTGTGCCTGAATCTGCTCCAACAAGGAAAATCTAGCCTCAACACAAGAAAGGATACGGCCTGGCTCAGAAATGTCAAGTTTAACCAACCTGTAGCAAAGTATTGGATGTCCTAAGCTAAAGTCACTCCTCTGTCACTAGGAAAGCCAAGATACCCATACTCACTGCCTTCCAGCTCAAGGCATCTACCACCATATTTGCCTTGCCCAGATGATAAAGGATAGAGATATCATAGTCCTTCAGTAACTCCAATCACCTACACTGCCTCATATTTAGATCCTTCTGGATGAAAATATACTGAAGACTACGATGGTCAGTAAAGATCTCACAAGGCACGTCATAAAGATAATGCCTCCAAATCTTCAATGCGAAGACTACCACTGCTGACTCCAAGTCATGTGTAGGGTAGTTTCTCTTGTGAACCTTCAACTGTCTGGAACCATAAGCAATAACAAGGCCCTGTTGCATCAATACATAACCCTAACCAATACCTGAATCATCATAATATATGGTAAACCCTGACCCTCGACCGGAAGAGTAAGAATAGAAGCTAAAGTCCACAAGTACTTGAGCTTCAGAATGCTCGCCTTACACTCATCTTACCACTAGAAGGAACATTCTTCTAAGTCAATCTAGTCAAAGAAGCTGCTATAGAAGAAAATCCCTCCACAACCATCAGTAATAACCAACCAACCTGATGAAACTGCGAGCCACAATAGGAGAAGTAGGCCTAGACCAATCATGAAGTGCTGCAATCTTCACTGGATCCACCATAATCCGATCCTTGCACACCACGTGCCCTAGGAATTTCACATACTCAAACCAAAACTCACAGTTAGTGAATTTGGCATACAACTGATAGTCTCGTAAGGTCTGAAGTAGAACTCTAAGATGCTGCTCATGCTTCTCTTTACTCGTCGAGTATATCAGAATATCGTTAATGAACATAATCACAAATGAGTCAAAGTAGGCCCTCAACACCTGGTCCATCAACTCTATAAATTCCACTGGGGCATTAGTCAGCCCAAAAGACATGACTAGGAACTCATAATGGTAGTATCGAGTCCTAAATGGAGTCTTTGGGATGTCCACAGCCCTAATCCTCAACTGGTGATAACCGTACCTCAAAGTCAATCTTAGAGAACACCGTTGAACCCTGTAGCTGGTCAAACAAATCATCAATATGCGGCATTGGATATTTGTTCTTAACCTTCACCTTATTCAATTTCCTATTGTCAATATGCATATGCTTAGACCCATATTTCTTCTTCACAAATAGAACCAGAGCATCCCATAGAGAAATACTAGGCCTTATGAACCCCCTACTCAATAGATCCTGGAGCTGATCCTTAAGCTCCCTCAACTCTGCTGGTGCCATCCGATATGAAAGAATAGAAATGGGCTGAGTTCCCGGCTCAACATCAATACCAAAGTCAATGTCACGCTCAGGAGGAAGACCCGAAAGATCAGAAGGAAACACATCTAAATACTGGAAAACCATAGGAACTTAATCAAGAGAAGGTGTGGTGGCACTAGTATCACGGACATAGGCAAGATAGGCTAAGTACCCCTTCCCAACCAATCATTGGGCGCTCAGGAAAGATATGACTCCCCTTGGCATGTGGCTATTGACACCTTTTCCATATGATAGGAGGGATACCAGGCATCCGTAGAGTAATAATATTGGTAAAGCAATCCATGACCGCATGATAAGAAGACATCTAATCCATGCTTAAGATCACGTTAAAATCAACCATATCAAGTACAACCAAGTTTACCAACGTGTCATACCCCAGGATAGCCACCACACAAGCCCAATACATCTTATCTACTACTAAAGAATCTCCTACTGGGTAGATACACGCAAAGGCACAAGCAATGACTCACAAGTAGACTCCAGGCTAGTAGCATAATACGCATATACATAGGACAATGTAGACCCCAGATCAAACAAAGCAGAAGCAGACTAATGACAAACGGAGATCGTACCTGTGATGATAGCATATGAATCCTTGGTCTCTGTGCAACCCAGAACTACTAAATATTGCCCCGACCACCACGACCACCTGATATACCGGACTGTGGATAACCTGTACTATTCTGGGTACCACCCCTACTACCTGATAAGTCGGTAATCCACCAACTTATTGAGCCTATATCCATGAATTATTGGTATGTTTTGAACAGATTTAGGGGTTCTTGTGGCCTTTATTGATGTCTATGCAGGTACTTTTGATAAATGATGAGAAATAAGAAAATGGACCCAAAAAGAGCTAAAAAGGAGTGAAGTGTGAAGTGTTTTGAAAAGCTATAGATTCTTACCTGAGATGCGGTGGCCGTGCGACATGTACAAGCCGAGGTGCAAACCTCACCTCCTCTGCATGAAGATGTAAAAGACACTGAAGAATCTACTAAAGGGTGCAGTCATTGTGTGACACACACATCCCAAGGTGCAAAACATACCACTTTCGCACAAAGCTCCCAAAGTCAGCTGAAGACTGGTCCAATTAAAGAGGGTATGCCATGCGCACATCATGATATGAAAACCGCACGTCGCGCCGTACACCACATGAAGGTGCAATTTTGTCTTAAATTTTAGTGACATATTGGGAAGCTACAAAAGGACAATTTAGGCTCATTTGTAAATATGATACTTCAGACCTTAATATTTTAGAAAGATTTTTGTCTTAAGAACAAGTTTTCCTCTCCAAAAATAAGAGGGTTTGAATCCATTCTCTTTGTTAATCATTTGTGCACTCAAATTGAGCTTAGAACTTGAGATTTAGCTCTAATGAAGAGGATTTTGACTTACCCATTTGGTATATCTCTCTCCTTTGCTATGAGTGGTTAATTTCTCTTGTCTAGGGGTGTGTTGATGATGGGTTCTTGACAAATGGGTGTGGGTGTTGTTAATTCATCTTTATAACTGCTTATTTAACATGGGTGTAGTAGTTTCACCAAGTTTTAATCCTAAAATTGGTGGTTGCAAACATTAATTTTCATTACTTGACAATGTGATTGCTTGAAAGAGGATTTCATGGTTTTGGATGTGAAATTGCTAGTGGCAACTTGGGATTCCATCTAGATTTGAGGTTATAAATAGCTCATATCGAAGGAATCACCCACTTAAGGGTCTAAGCTAGAGATAGTGTGACCTCTCCAAGCTTAGGTTGGTTGTTTATTGATCAAACTGATGATGCTCTAACCAAGATTATCGGATATATGGTTTTTGATCGAGAGATAACAATCCATACCCATGACCAATGCTACTTATGTCAATAGGAGAGAATAAGTGTGAATTGATAATCACCCTAGCCCATGATTAAAGCCCCATTGGATACACATCCCTAGTCATCTACTCTATTTAGTACACCTTCTTTCGTTTATTTGCTTTTATTTGAATTGTGATTGTAGTGACAACATCCCAATTCCCCCAACCTTTTACTTTTCATGTTTAAGCACTTACTCTCATTTTGAACACACTTCAATAAAATCTTAATTTAGCTAGCTCCATGTCCCTTGGATACGAACCCGACACCCGTTGGGAATTATAAATTTTGTTTTGCTACACGATCGTCATGACCTCTAACTTTGGGGAGCACGATTTGAGCGTTCATCACTACCCTGTAAACTGCCTCTAGCTCGAGGTGTTGGAGCCTTGGGGGCCTGAACTAACTGATCATGTCGCCTAGTGTGTTGTTCCAATGGACATTCTCTACAAAGTGGCCTATCTAGCCACACTCATAACAACCCCGACCAAACATACTCCACTACAAATACCTGGCTGAATAAGAATGACCAGCACAATCGGTGGACCTTAAATGAGCACCTCATGGAGAAGGAACAATATTCTTGATACTCTGACCCTCGAAAGGTTGTAATGTCTCCTGAACACACCAGCTCGGCTGGAAATGCTGTTGGTGCTGACCTCAACCATAGTAGCCTCTACCACGGGCCTGTGAACTGCTGAAACTTCCCGGATGGCAGGGCCTCTTATCGCTTCCCCCTTGGGCCTCGCAAAGAATTCCTCAACAGTGCGGGCATGATCTACTACCTCCAGAAAAGACTAATCCTATGCTACCATACCCTCTGTAGCCAAGAAAAGCTGCAAAGTCAAGCCTCGAACAAAATGGCGCACCCTCTCTTGCTCAGTGGGCAAAATCATAGTGGTGTGTCTAGACAACTGGTGGAAGCGAACCTCATACTCAGACACAGTCATGGAGCCCTACTTTAACTCTGAGAACTGGTCCATCAACCGCTTCCTCAAGCTACGCGGTACATACTTCTCTAGAAAAGCTGCAGAGAATTGAGCCCAAGTAAGCGGAGGTGACCCAGCTAGTCTTCAAGCTACATATCACCTCCACCACTATTTCACTGGACCATCCAGCTAAAATGCAGTGTAATTTGCCCTATGTGACTCAACTAACCCCAGATTATGTAATCTCTCCTGGCAGCTAGTCAGAAACTTATGTGCATCCTCCCTAGAAGCACCCAAAAATCTTGGAGGACCCAGTCTCAGAATCCTACAAAGCATCTTCTACTCCTCAAAATACATGATGGGCCTGGCTTTAAGTGGCGGAACTACTGTAGGGATCGGCAATACCTCCAATCTGGGAGCTACCACAGCAGGTTGTGCTCCTGAACCCTGAGCCTCTGCCTGAGCTGAAGTCTGTCCCTCTTTCCTAACATGGGAATCAATCGGAGTACATGGTGAAGCTTCAGGTAGAGTCATACCCTTAAAAAACCCCAATAATTGAACGAAAGTGTGCTGCAACATTGGAGTAGCCATAAAACCTGCTGGATACTGGGCTGGCCCCACGCCCTCCGGCTCATACTATACTTTATCAACCCTAACCTCTGGCTCTTGTGACGGTAGCCTAGCCTGAGTTTGAGCTGGTGCCATAGCCCATCCCCTACCTCGACCTCTGGGATGAGCTCTACCTTGTCCCCTAGCTGGGGCTCTAATTGCAAGTGCAAGGGCATCGTACTCACCCGCTACAGATCTTATCCAAACCATATGAGAAAGTGTGAAACAAAGATACTTAGAAGTTGAATAAGCCAAAATGCACGACAAGGAATCAAAAAAGATGACACATTTCCTAAGAATGTCCTGTAGCCTCTCACAGATTGGATCGAAAGTCACCATACTAATCCACGAGACACTACTAGACACTTTGCTCTTGTATTGACGAGACCCGTGAAACTAGGGCTCTTATACTACTCTGTCACGAACCAAAACCGGGTCATGATGGCACCTAGGAATCCCCCAGTAGGCAAGCCAAATCCAACCATGCGGAAGACAATAAAGGAACTAAAGTAAGGAAAAACGGAAGACATAAATGAAAAGGATAGGGCCAAGAGCATATATATATACATACCAACTTTAGCAAATATATAAAAGATGGCCCTAAAGTGACCAAGAATGACAAAACATACACTAGAACCAACCCAGACCTGGTGTCACTAGTACAAGAGCGACTAAAGTAAAGAGTAGCTATACAACAGACTTTGTCTATCCAAAATACAAAATATAGATAGAATATACAAGATGGAAAGCATGTACAGTCTCCAAGGCGGCAGGAGCTCACCGCGATCTGAACTGTAACAAGCCTCGAACGAAGGAAGGATCAGTGAGGGTGGTTCGTACTAGGTGCTGCATGGGAAAAAGATGCAGAGTGTAGTATGAGTACCAAGACAATGGGTACCCTGTAGGCATCATAGGCCAACCGAGCACAGAAAGATAATATATAAATATAAATTACAGGAAATCAGCTAGAATATTGGGATCCACCTAAATCTAGTTTTAAAATGAAATAGAGCCAACCGAACCAAATAGGATAAAGTAAAGGCAAGATCTGTTCCAATCAACCGGCAATCCAAAAGAACCAAAGTCAATGCAATGCAATGGAAGATGATGAAATGTATGAACGCATAATAGTATAAACCCAAAATACCGCATCGTGCACCTGGAATACCGCATCGGACTATGCATATATATATATGTAGGTAAATGGGAAGTAACAACCAAGAATAATGTATCGGGGGTCCGGAATACCGCATCGGACTATAGATATATATATGCATAAAATAGTATTTTCTCTTCTTTTTTTCCAAAATCCATAGTAAAACCCAATATAATTTATTTGAAATTCGAAAATAACCATAACCATAGTAAACCTCATTTTGAACCAAAAACCTTGAAAAATACTTCCTTTCTGTATCAATAATATGCAATGCAATATGATCATGAAACATCCATAGAGTAAAATGACACACAACAAGACAAAACAGGGTGAAATACCCTCCAAACCAAAAGAACTGAGCTGGAACTCGCCCAAATCCAACCTATGGCCTTGGGCCCAGAGTTACACACAATAGTAGAATAAAGCAGATAAAACAGGAAAGTAATAGCAAAAAATCACAAAGAATATCTACTCTACATCTAAAACCTCCTAAAAGCAACCTAGGGATTCTAAGCTAGCCATAATGATACTACAAGCTCATAGGCTATGGATAAACATAATAATTCTAAACTATAATCTGAAATGGCCAATTTAAAGCAATAGAAAGGATTTAAGCCTAACTCTACCTAAAGTCCAACCTAACGTTCCAGTAACATATAAATATATAGAATCTAACCAGACTCAGTCTATAAAATAAACTGTAACCTACCTCGGGGCCAAACTGCAAACATGAACCTTCACTCGTGTTCCTTCCCTTTCTGAACAGCTCAGAAAGTTGCCACGCTACAAAAATATGATCTAGGTGTCAAGACGAGAAGAATGACACCCATATTGCTATAGAAAAAATCGAGCCAAAAATTGGATCGGAAAATAACCCTCAGGGCCCGCACAACGAACAAAAAATTAAAATTAACAATTAGGCTCGCGGTGGGTTAAGAAACCCATGCTCAAAAAATGAGAATGGATGGGGCTCGCTTCAGAGCTTAAAATAGCCCCGAAGTCTTACTAATTCAAGGGAAATCATAAGGGGAAAATGACGGAATTTAGCAGGATTTAATGAGAATTACCAATGGAAAAGAGGAGAGGGATAGAGGGGGACTAACCAGATGAAGTATGCTGAGATAAGGGGGCTAGAACCGCAGTTCAAATGATCAACAACGGAGAAATAATGAAATACTGGAGGAGAAAACAAAGTGAGCAGCTTAAATAGTTGTCCGGGGTCCTTCATCGTGATCACGAGAGACCCCACACGATTGAGAGGAAATGCAGGCCACACCATCGCGGTTGCGATGGTCCAGTCACGCTATTGTATAAAGCAAGCTGGATTGGGTCCTAGCCTGCTTCATCGCGGTCTCAAGGAGAAACCCACACGATTGCAATGGTCATGAAACTAGACCATTGCTAACGCGTCGGCCACCTTGCGGTAGCTATGACCAAACTGGTCTACAACTTCATAGTAGCAACCAGCAAATCACAAATCCCAAAAAAGTCTATTGACGGACTCTTGAGATTCATTTGGAGCCTCGTGAAATGAACTAACCATGATACCCTACCAAAAATAACATTCTGGACTCAATGGAATCGATGAAACTTTAAACGGAGATTGTTTTAATCAAAAGTGTGCTCCACGCCTAAATCTGACTCGACTCTCAATACCAAAAAACAAGTCCAGAAGCCTTGAAACCAAAAGGTCTGACTAGCCCAAAGTCGACATTCCGAGGCTGTCTTCTCCAAATGTTGACCAAAGTCAACCCTACAAGCCAAACTAGCCTGAAAACACAAAAAGCTACACAAACCCAAAACAAAAACTCCCGAACCCAGACCAAGGGTCTCACTAGACCAAAATCCTTGTTCCAAAGCTAACAGAACTATCAGAATTCGATTCTGACCACGTTTACTAAGAGAGTTGACCAAAGTCAAAGATTTTCTAAGTTCAAGTTCTAAAACAGGGAAATGGTTATAACGACCTAATGAACAACCCAGGGACCAAACTGTTAGTCACGATAAGTCATAATTGACTTGTTGTTGCTGAAAGAATAACTCAAAATATAGAAAAAGCATGGAAAACTGAAAATCACTTGGAGGGTCATTACAACATTAACTATTAAAAGAAATTGCGTCCGCAAAAGTTAGAAAAAGGATAGTACCTAAAGACTCGAAAAGACAAGGATATGGGTTTGCATGTTGGTCCCGATCTCCCAAGTAGCCTCCTTAATAGGAAAATGCTACCACTGAACATTAACTGACGGAATCTCTTTGGACCTCAACTTCCTAACCTGCCTGTCCAAAAGAGCAACAGTCTCCTCCTCAAAAGCTAAGGACTCATCCAACTGTAACGACTCCAATTGAAGTAGGTGAGACTCATCTGGAATGTACCGCTGTAATATAGAGATATGAAAAACAGGATGCACACTGGAAAGGGCAGGAGGCAAGGACAACTCATAAGAAATCTCCCCAATACGACGAAGGATCTTGAATGGCCCAATGAACCTAGAACTTAGCTTACCCTTCCTGCCGAACCTCATCACGCCCTTCATGGGCGATATCCAAAGGAATACACTATCACCAACCATGAACTCTAGATCTTAAACTCTCCAACCAGCATTACTCTTGTGCCTACTCTGGGTAGTGCAAAGTCTCTCTGAAATGACCCTAACTTTATCCATAGAATCACGAAGCAAGTCAGTACCCCATGGCCTAACCTCGAAAGCATCAAACTAATCCACTGGAGATCTGCACCGCTTATCATACAAAGCCTCGAACGGACCCATCTAAATACTAGAATAGTAACTATTATCATATGTGAACTCTGCCAAGGCCAAACACTGGCCCCACTAACTCCCAAAATCAATAACACAAGCTCGCAACATATCCTCCAGAACCTAAATAGTATGCTCCGACTGATCATCTATCTATAAATGAAAAGCAGTGCTAAGCTCAAATCTAGTAACCAACTATCTCTGAATAGACCTCCAGATATGCAAAGTGAATTGAGTACCCCAATCAAAAATGATAGAAATTGGCACACCATGCAAATGGACAATCTCTCGAATGTAGATCTGAGCCAACCTCTCGGAACTGTAGAAAGTCTAAACCAGCAGAAAGTGAGTAGACTTCATCAACCTATCCATGATAGCCCAAATAGCATCAAATCTCCACAAAGTACGTGGCAAACTGACTACAACGTCCATAACCACCTATCCTTCAGTGCTCAAACTTCACTTGCTGACAGTTCAAGCACCTAGATACGAAAGCCAAAATATCCCTCTTCATCCCACACCACCAGTAGTGCTGCCTCAAGTCACAATACATGTTAGCTGCCCGGGATGAATGGAATATCTAGAATAATATGCCTCCTCCAAGATCAATATAACCAAGTCACCAACTCTAGGAATGCATATACGACCTTCAATCCTCAGAATACCCTCAGAATCTAAAGTCGCCCTCCTAGCCTAACAGCTCACCACCTTGTCACGAATGATCCTCAACCTCACATCAACAAACTGTTGTGCCCGAATCTGCTCCAACAAGGAATATCTAGACTTAATACAAGCAAGGATACGACTCGGCTTAGAAATTTCAAGTCTAACCAACATGTTAGCCAAGGACTAGATGTCTCAAGCTAAAGGTCACTCCTTTGTCGCTAGGAAAGCAAAACTACCCATACTCACTGCCTTCTGACTCAAGGAATCTGCCACCACGTTTTCCTTGCCCAGATGATAAAGGATAGAGATGTCATAGACCTTCAGTAACTCCAATCACCTACACTGCCTCAAATTTAGATTCTTCTAGTTAAAATTGTACTGAAGACTACGATGGTCAGTAAAGATCTCACAGTGCATGCAATAATGATAATGCCTCCAAATCTTCAACGCGAAGACTACCGCTGCTAACTCCAAGTTATATGTAGGGTAGTTCCTATCGTGAACCTTCAAATGTCTGGAAGCATAAGCAATAAATGTGCCCTGCTTCATCAGTACAAACCCCAAACCAATACCTAAAGCATCACAATATACGGTAAACCCTTGACCCTCGACCAAAAAAGTAAGAGTCAGTGCTAAAGTCAACAAGGCCTTGAGCTTCAGAAAGCTTGCCTCACACTTATCTGACCACTAGAAAGGAACATTCTTCTGAGATAATCTAGTCAAAGAAGCTGCTATAGAAGAAAATCCCTCCACAACCGTCTGTAATAACCAGCCAACCCGATGAAACTGTCAACCTCAGTAGGAGAAGTAGGCCTAGACAAGTCCCGAACTGCTGCAATCTTTGTCAGATCCACCATAATCCCATCCTTGGACACCACGTGCCTTAGGAATGCCACAGACTAAAGCCAAAACTCACACTTAATGACTTTGGCATAAAACTGATGGTCTCGCAAGGTCTGAAGTACAACTCTAAGATGTTGCTCATGCTCCTCTCTACTCCTCGAGTATATCAGAACATCATCGATGAACACAATCACAAATGAGTCCAAGTAGGCACTGAACACCTGGTTCATCAACTCCATAAATGCTGCTAGGGAATTAGTCAACCCAAAAGACATGACTAGGAACTCATAATGGTTGTATCGAGTCCTAAATGCAGTCTTTGGGATGTCCACAACCCTAATCATCAACTGATGATAACTGGACCACAAGTTAATCTTAGATAATACCGCTGCACTCTGTAGCTGGTCAAACAAATCATCAATAGGAAGCATCAGATATCTTTTCTTAACTGTCACCTTATTCAACTGCATCTAGTCAATACACATATGTATATACCTGTCCTTCTTCTTTACAAATAAAACTGGAGCACCCCACAGAGATACACTAAGCTGGATGAACCCCCTACTCAACAAATCCTGGAGCTGATTCTTAGGCTCCCTCAACTCAGCTGGTGCAATCTAAAATTGTTGAAGAAAAAAGGGTTGAGTAACCAGCTCAACATCAATACCAAAGTCAATGTAACACTCAGGAAGTAAACCCAGATGATCTGAAGAAAACACATCTGAATATTGGCAAACCACAGGAACTGACTCAAGATAAGGTGTGGTGGCACTGGTATCACGGACATAGGCAAGATAGGCTAAGCACCCCTTTCTAACCAACCGCTAGGCTCTCAAGAAAGATATGACTCCTCTCGGCATGTGGCTATTGGCACCCTTCCATATGATAAGAGGGATACCCGACATTTATAGATTAACAGTCATGGCGAAGCGATCTAAGACTGCGTGATAAGGAGACAGCCAATCCATGCCTAAGATCACATCAAAATAAACTATATCAAGTACAACCAAGTCTACCCACGTGTCATACCCTAGGATAGTCACCACACAAGCTTGACACACCTGATCCACTACTAAAGAATCTCCTACTGGGTAGATACATGCAAAGTCACAGGCAATTACTCACAAGCAGACTCCAAGCGAGTAGCATAATAAGCAGATACATAGGAGAATATAGACCCCAGATCAAAAAATGCAGAAGCAGACTGATGACAAATGAAGATCGTACCTGTGATGACAGCATATGAAGCCTCGACTTTTGCCTATCCCGAAATTATATACATGTGGCCTCATCTACCATGACCACCTGATCTACAGACTAAGGACCACCACTAGTACCTTGGGAACCACCCCTACTACCCTGTGAACCGCATCTAGCTAGAGGTGCTAGAGACCTGGGGCCTGAACTAACTTATCCTATCGCCTGGGGTGATGTGCCGATGGGCACTCTCTAGCAAAGTGGCCTATATCACCACACTCATAACAACCCCAACCAAACATACTCTGCTGCGAAGACCCGACTGAATCAGAACAACCACCATGACATGTGGACCCTAAATGAGCACCTCGTGGAACAAGAATAATACTCTAGCTACTCTGACCCTCAAAAGTCTGTAATGCCACTTGAACAGGCAAGATCAGCTGGAAGCACTGCTGGTGCTGACCTCTACCATAGTAGCCTCTACCATGGGCCTGGGAACCGCTGATACTACCCTGATGGTGGGGCCACTTATCATTTCTCCCTTGGGCCTTGCAAAGAACACCCTAAATAGTGTGGGCATGATATACTACCTCAAGAAAAGGTTGACCCGATGCTACCATACCTTCTATATCCAAGCAAAGCTACCAAGTCAAGCTTCGAACAAAATAGTGCACCCTTTCATGCTCGGTGGGCAAAATCATAGTGGCATGTCTGGAAATTTGGTGGAAGCAAACCTTATACTCAGACACAGTCATGGTACCTTTCCCTAACCCAGAGAACTGATCCATCAACTACTCCCTCATGCTACACGGTACATACTTCTCCAGAAAAGCTACGGAAAATTGAGCCCAAGTAAGCAGAGTTGACCCGATTGGTCTACAAGATACATATGACCTCCACCATTATTTTTGCTGGACCATCCAGCTGATAAATGGTGTAATCTGCCCCATGTGACTCAACTAACCCCAGATTATGTAATCTATACTGCCAGCTAGTCAGAAACTCATGTGCATCCTCTCTACAAGCACCCAAAAATCTCTGAGAACCCAGTCTTAGAAACCTACCAAGCATCTTTTTCTCCTCAGAAGACATGACGTGCTCGGTTGGAAGTAGCAGAAAAACTATAGGGATCGGCAATACCTCCAATCTAGGAGTCGCCACAGTAGGTTGCGCTATTGAATCCTGAGACACTGCCAAAGCTAAAGTCTCCTCCCTAACCTGGGAAACAATCGGAGTACCTGGTGACACTGCTTGTAGAGTCATACCCTCAAGAAATTCAATAACTGAACCAAAGTGTCTTGCAACACTGGAGTAGCCATAAAACCCGCCGGATGTTGGGCTTGCCCCACGCCCTTTGACTCATATTGTACCTTATCAACCCTAACCTCTGGCTTATATTGTACCTTATCAACCCTAACCTCTTGCTCTGGTGACGGTAGCCTATCCCGGGTCTCAGCAAGTGCCGCAGGCCGTCCCCTACCTTGACCTCTAGGCCAACCTCTACCCTGTACCCTAGCTGTGGCTCTAACTGCAGGTGCAGGGGCCTCGTCCTCACCCGTTGTAGATCTTGTCTGAACTATCTGAGAATGTGTGAAACAAATATACTTAGTAGTTAAATAAGCCAAGAACGCACGACAAAGAATCAAACAAGATGACACATTTCCTAGGAATGTCTTATAGCCTCTCGCAGATTGGATACAGACGTCATCATACTGATCCACGAGACTCTACTAGACACTTTTCTCTTGTACTGGCAAGACTTGTGAACCTAGGGCTATGATACCACTCTGTCATGACCCGAAACTGTGCCATAATGGTGCCTACGTAACCCTTCAGTAGGCAAGCCCAACCCAACAATGCAGAAGACAATAAAGAAATTAAAGTAAGGAAAAAAGGAAGACATACATGAAAAGGATAGGTCCAAGAGCATATATATATACATACCAACTGTAGAAAATATACAAAAGATGGCCCTAAAGTAACAAAGAATGACAAAACATACACTAGAACCAACCCGGACATGTTGTCACTAGTAGAAGAGCGACTAAAGTAAAGAGTAGCTATACAACAGAGTATGTCTATCAAAAATACAATATATAGACAGAATGTACAAGATGGAAAACTTGTATAGTCTCCAAAGCACCAGGAGTTCACCGCGATCCAAACTGCAACAGGCCTCGAACAAAGGAAGGATCAGTGAGGGTGGCTCATACTAGGTGCTGCATCAGAAAATGATGCAGAGTGTAGTATGAGTACCAAGAAAATGGGTACCCAGTAGGCATCATCGGCCGACCGAGCGCAGAAAGATAAAATATAAATATAAATTACACGAAAGCAACTAAAATATAGGAATCAACCTAAATCTAGTTATAAAACAAAACATAGTCATCTAAACCAAATAGGATAAAGCAAAGGAAAGATTAGTTCCAATCAACCGACAATCCAAAAGCACCAAAGTCAATGTAATGCAATGGAAGATGATGAAATGTATGAATGAATCATAGTATAAACTTGGAATACCGCATCGGGCACCCAGAATACCACATCGGACTATGCATATATATATATATATAGGTAAATGGGAAGTAAAAAACCGAAATAATGCATCGGGGGTCCAGAGTACCCCATTGGACTATACATATATATATATATATATAAAATAGTACTTTCTCTTTTTACTTCCAAAATCTATATTAAAACACAATATAATTCATTTGAAATCCGAAAATCACCATAGCCATAGTAAACCTCATTTTGAACCAAAAACCATGAAAAATACTTCCTTTCTATATCAATAATATGCAATGCAATATAAGCATGAAACATCCATAGAGGAAAATGACATACAACAAAGCAAAACAGGGTAAAATACCCTCAAAACTAAGAGAACTGACCTGGAACTGCGCCCAAATCCAAGTTATGGTCTCGGGCTCACAGTTACACACAACAGTAGAATAAAATGGATAAAATAGGAAATTAATAGCGAAAAATCACAAAGAATCTCTACTCTACCTCTAAAACCTCCTAAAATCAACCTAGGGATTCTAAGCTAGCCATAACGATACTACAAGACCCTAGGGTACGGATAAACATAATAATTCTAAACTATAATTCGAAATGGCTAATTTAAAGCAATAGACAGGAGTTAATCCTAACTCTACCTAAAGTCCAACCTAACGTTCCAGTAACATAGAAACATATAGAATTTAACCAAACTCAGTCTAGAAAGTAAATTGTAACCTACCTCGGGGCAGAACTGCAAACACGAACCATTACTCGGGTTCCTTCTCATTCTGAACAGCCTCAGAAAGTTTCCACACTAACAAGAATACAATGCAGGTGTCAAGATGAGAAAGATGACACCCATATTGTTATAGGGAAAATTGAGTTGGAAAATGACCTTCGGGGCCTGCGCAACGAAACAGAAATTAAAATTCACAATTAGGCTCGCGGTGAGTTAAGAAACTCATGCTAAAAAATTGAGCGCGAACAGGGATCTCTTCAGGGCCCAAAAGAGCCCCGAAATTGTACTAATTCAAGGGAAATCACAAGGGGAAAACGACAGAATTTAGCAGGATTTAACGAGAATTACCAACGGAAAAGAGGAGAGGGACAGAGGGGGACTTACCAGATGAAGTATGCTGAGATAAGGGGGTTGGAACCAGAGCCAAAATGATCAACATTGGAGGAATAATGAAATGTTGGAGGAGAAAATAAAGTGGGCAGCTTAAATAGCTGTCTGGGGTCCTAGCTAACTCTAAGTACTGAAAGAAATCATGAAATAAACTAAAGATCATAAAAGAAGTCCTCGAATGATGAGGATTCACCAACTCTGACTGGAAGTCCTACTGTTATCTAGCCATGAGTTTGAGGATGAAATCTTAAATCTACATCATGATAAGATGCAACACAAAGAAGGTATGCATTCAGTACTATGAAATATACTAAGTATAAGAGATATGCATATGTCATGATACAAAATATACTGAAATCATTCTTATAGTGAAGTTACATAATTGTAGTAAAATTTGTAATGCAATGACCCAAGTTAGTATCATAACTGAAAATATAAGTCATAAAAATAGCATATCCAAACTTGAATGCTAGAATTCATATGCAAACACCATACTAGAAATCATTTATGTGGGAGTTTCTTACAACCAACATAAACTATGTGAGCTACATGGAGTTCAAAATCATTACCCTATTTGGTAGAGGTGTCCTATTCTTTGCCGGGGGCATAAGACCATATCTAGAGTAAAACAAGTATCATGAGCCCATTGGTCTTGTGGTAATGCTCTCAACTAAGGAGGACACTCTTAACCTATGTTGGCAACATAGTTCTGGACTTGGGTTGTCTAGAACCTTGTCTGTTCGGTGCTAAACTCCCAAAATCATATACTATTTGTTATAACATATTATGTGACATATTTGGATGTCAAAATAGTTCATAATCATTAATGGCATATCTGGATGTCACTAATCATAAAACATAGTGGATATATCTAGATTTCATAATGCTCATAAGTCATATGCTAAAAATCACATATTTAAAATATGTCTTGTAAATTATGCTTATAGCAAATATCATGGAAAACTTGCTTAAAATATGCATAGCTTCATAGATTCTAAAAATGGAGTTCATAATTCATAAGAAACCTTAAGCATGAGTTTCAATGCATAATTGAGAGTTTATCATAGAAATCATAAGATCATAGAGAAGCCCTTTCATATAAATTAAGTAAAACATGTAAAAAAAACAACTTTAGTAATTCAGGCATAAAACCTAGCTTTGAATCATTATTTTGAACAATTAGGTGTGAACCCTAAAGCATTGGATCATGAAATCATAGTAAAGTTTTGAGGTTTTGGGCATAACAGTGAAAGGAAACCCTTACTGAATACCCACATACCTTAATTTCTCCCCAAGCTTCAAGAAAGAATCCTAACTCGATGAAGAACAATCAAGAAATCTATTCTTGAAGTTCTTGAATATGTTTTCTTGAAAATCCTATGGTCAAGGGTTAAGATTTGTATTAATAATTTATAATTAGATGATAGAAACTAGTTAGAATTACTTAGAAATCCTTGAGAGGACTTAACTTGGTGAAAGAGGAGCGTAGGAGGCAAACAAATACGTTCTAGATATGAAAGAATGGCCAAAGAATGAAAAATGGATTAAAACTGACTTAAAAAGGTCCCCGTCAGCAGACTGATAACATCTAAAACAATTCTTTGATTAAGGATGTGACTACGATCGCCACAAAATAAGGTACCCAACAAGATTCGGTTTCGAATCTATGAGGATTAGAGAAAATATTTACCAAGATTTATAAGTTAATTCACACAAGCAATGGGGGAAATGGCTTTAGCAATTTACATGCAATTTGTAATGAATAAGAATGAGGTAACATGATTGTTAATATCAAGTTGGAGGAAACTAGGGGTGTGTTTCCGATGGGATTATAATATTGGAATTGGTATTAATCACTCGACTTATGTTTGGTTATAGTGCGGGTAGCCTTGGTTTAAGCTATTTTCAATTGTCTTTCAACAAACCAAACATATATACCTTGATTTCTTTCAAACCCCAAGGTTTTAGCAATAAACCAACAAATTAGCTTAAGTGGGTTGAGTTATTTCTAGCTTTAACCCTTAGATGAGAAATTTCTAAGTCAAGTTATTTCTAGCCTCAACTTTTGGTAGAAATTCTCAAATCCTCACTATGAATCCTTACCCAATTATAAAACTTCTTTCCCAAGAAAGAACATAATTAGAAAGTTAAATCAATGTTTGCAACCATCAATTATTTAGTTAAAACTTAAAGGATTCAATACACCCACACATAATATCAATTATAAGCATAAATAATTAATACCCAACCCCAATTTCAAATACCCATCATGCACACACCCCTAGAAAGGAAATTAGCTAATTATATTAAAGGTAAAAAAATATACCAAGTGGGTAACCTTCAATTCTATTCATATTCATAAAACTATCTTCAATTCCAAGCCATGAATGGTTAACAACTTTTTTTCATAATTTGCAAGGATGAAGAAGCTCTAAGTTGTACTACTAAAGTGCACTCACTGATACTCTACAAATTGGGGAAAAACCTGAAGTAATATTCCTTGCACAGATTCCCAAATTGGCGTTGGAATCTTTCCAATTACGCAACTAAGTTTTGGACCATTTTGCCATTCAGGGAACTTGCATCTCCATCTGCATGGGCAGTTGTGGCCGCATGTGGTGACTTGTGGCATGCAGGTCCTAAATCCTTTTGGCAATGATCGATTGTTCTTCTATAGCTCAGCATGTGTGGGCACCTGCGGCCGCATATGGTGACTTACGGCACGTAGGTGCCTGATCTTCTATGCAATCTTCAATGCTTTCTCATTTATTAACACCTATGAAATGGATGTTCCATCTTATGGAACACATGCCCCGATGCACATGTCTATCCAATTTCTTCTCTCCCGATCTTCTATTGGCTTAGCTTTGTTTTATAGCTCATTTGGGTTCAAATCCTCTTCTATCTTCATTTCATACAAATGTCTGCATATAAGAGAATAGAATCATTAAATCCTTCTGAATAGCAATAAATAAGGGCAATAATTCATGTTTATGAGTTAAATAAGTGAGTAAATTACTAACTTATCAAACCCCCTAACTTGAACTATTTCTTGTCCTCAAGAAAAGCATTCAAAACTCATAGGATTGACTCAAGCTTTCCAAGATACAAGGATTTCTCAAAGGACTACTATGACTCAAAACAAAAGAAAATAATAAACAAAAGACTTAAAACAACAGACTCAAACAAAGGCACTAATATAATTTAGTACCACCCTAAGCTCGAGGTAACACATTTACTTCAAAAACTCTTTTCAAGAGACTTCTTGCATTCTAAATCTGGGGAACCTTTAATTTTTGAAAAGATCATCAAGCATCTCAAGTCATTGGGATGAATCGTTAAGGTTTGCCTCAAGATTAGCTACACAATTTGTCTCATTCATTCTTCTCAATTGATGTTAAGAATTCATTATTTACTCGAAGGATGTAATGCCACTCACCAAAAAAGAGAATCCCACTCACAATCATGCAATTCACAATATAGGAATTATAAGAGAGCACAAGGATGCTCACTCTCTCAAACAAGTTCAAGTGCACACACATGAAACCATGTGCTTGACCTTCATGTAATTCATCACTAATATAGAGTAAATTAGCTCGGAATCATGAAGGACTTGTGGGTAACTATGTAGGCTAAGATTAAGGTAAGGATATCATTTGTATCAAGTGACTAAGCCTCCCTAACGCTATCATTAGGTAATTCAAGTACACCACTTACATCATTGATTCATCTTCACCTTATTTGTCCCTCTGACAACCCATGTTTTCCCCACAACCATTCTTCCAAAAAACCTTTTGTTTTGCTCAAGGGGTAGCACCATATTCTTTTTGTTTTTTTCTTTTATCTTTTGAAAACTTCATGTAATTCATAAGATAAGCATTGGGTGCTACCTCACATTAAAGATCAACTCCTCATTGCATTATTAATGCATACATTGCCAAACATAGGCTTTTGCCTATATCAACATTCCATTTTTCATTCATATCCTCCCTAAACTTAGGCTTTTAACCAATATTTTTATTTCTATTAATTAGGGAGGAACTTTTGGGTAAAGTGACTATTCAAAAAGAGCCTAAGGTCATCTTCCAAGCAAAGCAACGTCTAGAATTTTTCCTTGAATTACATTCGGAGAAAGTTCTAGATGACATGCCTACACAAGACAAAGTACACCTTACCACATAAGGCATCACTACACAAAGAGTCCACAATTATTCTTAAAATCAATTAGAAGGAATGACTTATGACAAGCTATTCTGAGTTTCGTATGACTTATTTGTGAATCAAAAAGACAAATGGAGAATGTAAAAATCATAACAAGAGAGTGCTTTTCAAATTCATTTCTCCCTCATTTCTCTATTTTCAAAAATCTTTTGCCACGAAAATTTTTGGTGGTCCTTGTCACGACCCAATTTCTCAGTCATAATGGTACCTACAAAACCCCAATAGGCAAACCAATCTCCAGAGCCCGAAACGGTTAGTAATGTGCTACTATATAAAAATCTAAGCGGAAGAAACAGTTTAATAAGCGGAAACAACGGAACAAGATGAAGAAAATAGATAATAGGAGCAATATAAACACACTGCAGAAACTAAACCAACCCAAAACCTGGTATCATAGCGTATAGGAGCCAAATCTATATTAGGAGTACAAAGGGTCCAAAATAACATAAACATCATGTCTCCGAACTATGAGAGTACAATATATACAAGAGAGAATCTAAAGTCAAGCTCTGATCGCCAAGAGCTCACCCTCAGTCCGGAACAGTCCAAAATCTCCAACCACGAGTCTCCCATGAGCTAGCGGCAATGGCTCACACTAGGATCTGCACCAGAAGATGAAGAATGTAGTATGAGTACCAAATGCGAAGCATAAGGTACCCAGTAGGTATCATAGGCCGACTGGGCACATATAAGATAAAAACGTAGTAACAGACAGAATAGAAGCAAGTAGTCACAGAAATCAATGAAAAGTACACAGGATCTAGCCCAGAGGGAAGACACAGAACAACATACAAGTCTAGCAAGTAAAATATATACACAATAGGCACATGTGAAAGTAATAAATGACGCACCTGGGATCCTTTCAATAACAGTATATACATGATAAGTTTTAGAAATGGACGGTATATCGATAACATCAAGTACAAGGCAAGGAAGAGGAGAGTAAAAATAGACATGCTCGAAAACAGGAATCAATAACCTAACTAATTATACCAATATCATATCCAACAACTAATAACATATCCATATATAATATTATAAGTATAACCTTAACAGGGGATAACACCATGATAAAGTAACAAGAATCTACCTACAGTCCCCCGGCCACCCATACAACCTGGGAATGCAAACAAGTGAAAACAAACCCTCTGGCCACCCATACAATCGGAGCGTACACTCAACAAAAAGCAAACAAGGGTGGAGCCTCAAACAATGAATTATGTGATGCATGAAGATCTCAGGATAAAATCGTAACTCTGTATGTACCCCCTCCGGTGCCGATCGGGCCTAGAAGGTAGGTTCTATGGAAAGACACTGCTTGTATACCTCTACTCTGCCATATACCCTTCCTCTAGTACATGCAGCCCTAGGCCCCAGGTCCAGAATGGGAAGGTCCATGGAGGTCCCGGGCCCCATACTAAAACCCAGTATCGAAACATGTCATCTTGAAGTAAGTCCAGGTTCAAGATAGAGACCCAGTCTCGAATATGCATGCCCAAACCCTGTCAAGGACTAAAGTAGTGGGAAAAATGTCTCAAAAACCCCTCCAAGGGTGCCTGGGTGTAACCTGGTCTAAACAGTAGAAAGTCATCTCAGGTGCTCGGTTCGACCAAGGCTAAAATCATCCCAATTCGGTAAGAAAACTCAACTAGCACCTCGGCCCTACCGAGTCTAGCGTTAATAGTAAAACTACTGATAGAAATCATAATTTAACTTTCTTTTACCCCAAAAAGATCTACCTGATAAGTCAAACCATTTCTAATCCATTTCCATAAAAAACAGGCCCCTAGGGCCATGCAAAATTTAGAAAATCAGTTCAAGTAGGCCCGAAGTTAAAATTGTAGTAAAGCTTGGATAAAACCTCTTTATATGCATGGAAATGATATGCTTAAACACAAATAGCCGCCCAGCAGCTCACAATCAACCTATCAACCCTGCACAGGCTCCAATCGCTCTACATCATATATAGCCATCATAGTATCACGATAACGATGCCCGAGACTCACGGGCACCCCCGAATAACCCACCATCTATGGTCCAAAGTCAAAACAAGGCCACACAGGACCATAAGGGTGATAATATCAACTATGGAGAATACTACACACAATGGAGGAAATAAATAAGGTAAAGCATGGAAAGCTGTCAAGGTCTGTGGTACCAACCAAACAACCCAATCCAACGATGCCACCTAGTATAATTTTATCCGATATATACTAAGTGTAGGGAGTTTATACCGTAACCTACTTGTCGTCCGATGACAAGCTACTGGGATAACAATATCCAAGCTCGAATTGCTTCGAGAGATCCCGAATGATAATCAAACTATCAAAAACATAAATAATACATTCAAATGAATCTAACGATACCCATATTGCTATAATCATAGCCGGGACAAAATTTGGCATGGGGCCCCCAACCAGAAACTAAAAATAAAAAGGAGCACCATGACCAGCATGATTCCAAGACGGCATGCTCCAAAATTGAGCACAATTAGCCAAGAGAAGGGTGCAAAAACAGCCCGCTCAAGGTGAAGATAAAAGCTAGAATTTAAGAATGAGAAGTGTGAATTAGGAAAGGATTACTTACCAAAATTATATAATTTAAGCCAAGAAGGAGAATCCTTCACACCCACGATCATGCAAGAGCTAGGAGGCAGCCACTACAACAATTTTCCAAGCTTTTGGAATGAGCAAAAATGGTGGGTTTTAGATTAAAACAAAAGAAAGCAAGTTGGGGAAGAAGCTTACCAAGAATCAAAGAACCACAGATAATTGAAGAGCAAAAGATTTCCCCAAGTCTAGGATTGATATTAGGGTAATTTGGGAGAGAGTTTATGAGTTTAGAGTGAGAAAGTTGAGAGAAAATGGCTGGAAAAAATAAAGAAGGGACTTAAATAGCTGCTGGTCGCTGGTCAATGGCATTGGCGCTAAACCAGCGCCATCGCGCAGAAGAAAGGCCCACGCTAATGCACGATCGCGCACAAGGGGTGCCATCGATGCTGACAGTCAGGAACTGGCGTAGGCGCCATCGCCCATAAGGCCCGGCCATAGGCTAGCGCGATCGCGCTGCCTGGGCGCCGTCGGCGCTGAAAACCTGCAACTGCACTAAAACCAGTTGTACTAGAAATTTCCTCGGGGTGTTCTGGGCACAATCGGAAACCGATATTCAAAAACCAATAATGATAATAGAGTGGAAACGACGTTTCGGACTCAACAGAATCAACTAAACTTCCATACGAGGTCATTTTGGAGAAATGTTGACCCAAGTCAACACTAATGAATAAGAAATAAATCCTCAAAATGAGCTCGGCTCACAAGGAACCCAAACCAACCACCTACCTAACCCAAACTCAACATTCTAAAGCTGATGGAATCATCTGATTTTGAATCTGATGCTCCGAACATCAAAAGTTACCCAAAGTTACACTTTCAACCCCAAATGGCTTGAAAATAGAGAAACAACACAAAACCCACACCGGAAGTTCTCAAGCCTCAACTGAAGGTCCAACTAGACCAAACTCAATAATCCGGAGCTAATAGAACTGTCAGAATTCAATTTTGAGCACATTAGCTAAGAATATTGGCTAAAGTTAACGATATTCTAAGTTAAAGCTCTAAAACAGGAAAATGACCAAAATGACCAAATGAATGACCAGGGTACCAAACTACCAGTCCCAGCAAGCCATAAATAACTTGGGGCCGCTATAGGAAAGTTCTAACAGTATAATGAATGCATAAACAAGAAGATGATCAGAAGGGTCATCACAACATCCACTACTAAGAAGACTTTCATCCTCGAATGTCAAGAAGAAGGGAGTACCTGAAGTCTCCAACAATTGCAGATACTGAGAATGCAACTCACTCTCGATCTCCCAAGTAGCCTCCTCGACCAGATGATGTCTCCACTGAACTTTCACACATGGAATCTCCGTAGATCTCAATCTCCTGATATCTCTGGCCAGAATAGTTATCAGCTTCTCAATAAACAATAAACTCTCATCCAACTGGACCGAATCCTAATGCAACACATGAGACTCGTCTGGAATATACCAGCACAATATCAAAACATGAAAAACTGGGTGAACAACTGAAAACATCGGAGGCAAAGCTAACACGTAGGCAACACTACCAACCCTCTGCAGAATCTTAAATGTCCTAATGAACCTGGGGCTAAGCTTGCCCCACCGAACAAATCTCATCACGCCCTTCACGAGGGATACTCGAAGGAAAACCAAGTCACCAATACTGAACTCCAAGGCACGAAGTCTACGATCAGCGTAGCTCTTCTTCCTACTCTGGGCTGCTCTAAGTCTATCCTTTATCAAACAGACTCGGTCCAAAGAAGATCTAAGCAAATCTGTACCCTGCTGTCTGGACTCTAAACCATCAAACCAACCAATTAGTGATCCGCAACGCCTATCATACAAGGCCTCGAATGGTGCCATGCCAATGCTCGAATAGAAGTTATTATTATAATCAAACTAGGACAAAGGCACAAACTCATCCCATGAACCTCCAAAATCAAGTACACAATCCCAAAGCACGTCCTCCAGGACCTGAATAGTCCTATCGGAGTCGCCATATTTCTGAGGGTGGAAAGAAGTACTAAGCTAAACTTCTATACCCAAATCTCGCTGAATTTCCCTCTAAAACTGAGATGTGAACTGAGTGTTGCAGTTTGAAATGATAGAAGCTTAGACCCCGTGCAACTGAACAATCTCACGAAGGTAGATCTGGGCTAATCTCTCTGCACCATAAGAAGTCTGAACCGACAAGAAATATGCTGAATTGGTCAGCCTATAAATGATCACCCAAATGGAATCAAATGCCCAAGAAGTATGAGGCAAACATACAATGAATTCCATGGTAATACCTTCCCAGTTCCACTCATGAATGGGAAGTCGCTGCATCAAACCACCCAGTCTCATATGCTTGAACTTAACCTGCTGACAGTTCAAGTAGTAAGATACAAACTCTGCTACGTCCTGCTTTATACCGCACAACAAGTAAAGCTGTCTTAAATCTTTATACATCTTCATCGCGCCAGGATGAATGGAGTATCTAGAACAATGTGCCTCACGGAGTATCAACTAAATCAAATCTCCAACCCTCGGAACACAAAGACGACTATCAAACCTCAGAATACCATTAGAACCCAAAGTACCACGGCAGGCCTCACCCCAAACTACTTGATCACGAAGGTCACAAAAACTTTGATCCTCAAACTGTCGGCTCTAAATCTGATCAACTGGAGTAGAACGGACCTCAACACTGGCAAGAACTCTGCTAAGATCTGACAACTCAAGCCTAACCAATCAGTTAGCCAAGGATTGGAGGTCCAAGGCTAATGGTCGTTCAGAAACTGAAAGTGAATCAAGGCTGCCCATACTCACCGCCTTTCAACTCAAGGCATCCGCTACCACATTTGCCTTGCCCTAATGATATAATGGTGAAATCATAGTCCTTCAGTAGCTCAATCCATCTCCACTGCCTCGAGTTCAGCTCTCCTTAACTCGTAATGTACTGAAGACTATGGTGATCGATGAATATCTCACAGTGAACTCCATATAAGTAGTGCCTCTAGATCTTGAGCGCGAAGACTACCGCTGCAAACTCTAAGTCATGAGTGGGGTAGTTGCGCTTGTGAACCTTCAGGTTTCTCGACGCATATGCTATCACTCAACCCTACTGCATCATCACACAACCAAGACCAACCACTAAAGTATCCGAATACACGGTGAAACTATGACCCTCAACCGACAAGGTCAAAACTAGAGCGGAAGTGAATAAGGCCTTAAGCCTCTGGAAGCTATCCTCGCATTGATTCGACCACTAGAATGGAACATCCTTCCTAGTCAGCATAGTCAAGGGTGTTGCTATAGAAGAAAATTCTTGAACGAACCTCCTATAGTAACCCGCCAACCCAATAAAGTTGCGAACCTCAATAGCAGTAGTAGGTCTAGGCCAATCACGAACCCCATAAATCTTACCCGGGTCAACTCTAATCCCATACTTAGACACCACTTCCCTAGGAATGCAACTGACTCAAGCCAAAACTCACACTTTGAGAACATGGCATAAAGCCAGTGATCTATCAAAGCCTGAAGTACAGTCCTCAAGTGTTGCTCATGCTCATCTCTGCTCCTCAAGTATACCAGAATGTCATCAAAGAAGACTATCACAAACATATCCAAGTACGGACTAAGCACCCTATTCATCAAGTCCATGAAGGCTACGGAGGCATTAGTCAACCCAAAAGACATCTCTAGGAACTCATAATTCCAATAACATGTCATGAATGTTGTCTTAGGGATGTCTTCCACCCTAATCTTCAACTGATGGTAGCTGGACCTCAAATCAATCTTCAAAAATACGACTGAACCCTGAAGATGATCAAATAAGTCATCAAATCTTGGAATCGGATACTTATTCTTCACTGTCACCTTATTCAACTACCGATAATCGATAGACATCCATATCGAACCATCATTCTTCTTCATGAAGAAAACAGGAGCACCCTAAGGAGACACACTCAGTCTAATGAACCTCTTAGCTAACAAATTTTGGAGCTGCTCCTTAAGCTCTCTCAACTGAGTAGGATCCATATGGTATGGAGGAATAGAAATAGGCCTGGTGCCCGACTCTAACTCAATGGCAAAATCAACATCTCTCTCAGGTGGAAGGCCTGGCAGGTTGGTAGGGAACACATCTAGGAACTCTCTACCCATAGGAACGGACTCAGGAGACGAAGGATCAACACTAGCATCTCGAACATATGCTAGATAAGCTAAACACCCATGGAAAATCAACTTTCTAGCTCAAAGACAAGAGATGATCCCAGACAGTGTATGGCTAAAAGAACCTTGCCACACAATCGGGGATACACCAGGCACAACTATGGTAACGGTCTTGGCATAACAATCCAAAACCGCACGGTGAGGGGCTAACCAGTCCATGCCCAGTATCACATCAAAATCTAACATATCAAGTATCATCAAATACCCCAGGTCTCCAAATCACCAATAGATATCATGCAAGATCTCACAATTCGATCCACTACTAAAGAATCTCCTACTGGGGTCGAAACAGAAATAGAAACAGATAATGGCTCACTAGCCAACACCAAATAAGGCAGAAAGTAGGCAGATAGCATATGAATAAGTAGATCCAGGATCAAATAAAGACATAGAAGACTGATGGCATACAAAAATCATACTTGTAATCATGGTATCTGAGGACTCTACCTTCGATCTCCCAAGGACCGCATAGAACTGACAACGACCTCCACTTGCCCGATCGCCATCCCTACCACCTGCTCTGCCAGGTGGAGCACCACCTCTACCCTGACCACCACCTTCTAAAGCCGGTGGCTGAACTGAGCGAATAGGTTGAGCCGACGGAGCAGCTGGCTGAACTGCGCCCTGCTAGGGTCAATCTCTAGAAAATGACTAATAATACCACTGGTGAAACCAACCCCTGATGACCTACTCGGTCGGGATAAACCAGCAGAACCCATATGGTTACCATGGCCTGATGCCCTAGAAGTTGTACCCCTCGAAGACTAACCATTGTAGCCCTGATGGCTGCTCTGACCCTGCTCAAATAGGGTGTCACGCCCCAAACCATGGGAGACATGACCGACACCCGGAGCCCCAAAAGGCCGAGGGTGCCAAAATAGAGTGTATCTCTGTTGAACCTGCTGGGGGTCTGAGACCGACAAGGTCTCTAAGAATTACAATTTGAAACACTGAAAGCTCAATAGTAGTTAAGCAACTCAAGGCCTATCAGGCTATTATCATAGTAGATAACTAATAACAACGCCGACAAGGCCATACCCAACACTGATGTACATATACACGTCTACAAGCCTCTAGGAGTAAGTAAAATATCTCATATCCAGGACAGGGCCCTGGACTACCCATAAGCTGTACATATACATAACCTGGTCAAAATATAAGCTAGACCTCTGACTCGTCAGCTCCAGGAAGAATGGAGCTTACCAAAATGGCTGAACTCATCAACTCCTACTGAAGAGGTCTATCTGGGTTTCTGTCTGGACCTGCAGGCATGAATGCAGCGCCCCCAGGCAATGGGGCGTCAGTACGACAATAATGTACTGGCATGTAAGGTAGAAGCATAAAAGCAAGTCGCAAGTAGTAAATCTGAACAAGATAAAATATGAAACTTGTAAACTGTAATTGGTAAGACTCGTTAAGCTCTTTCTCCTTTATTCTTTTTAGAACACAACACATGCATTAACTCACGCTGCAACTCACTCTTTATAACCCACACTGAACCACAACAGCACCTCGGCGCACCCTATATTTAATAGCCTCAATATGGCAGTAGCGCCTCGGCGCACACTATGTATATAATGGCCTCAATATGGCAGTAGCACCTCGGTGCACACTATGTGTATAATGGCCTCAATATGGCAGTAGCACCTCGGTGCACACTATGTATATAATAGCCTCAATATGGTAGTAGCACCTCGGTGCACACTAACACGCAAACCACGCATAATAAGTGGATTACTAGATTGACCTTCAAAGCTATTCTTGTTATTTATGAAGGTTCATTTAGATAACGTCTTTAGCCTTGGCTTACTAGGTGTTGGAATCAACATACCAAACACATATAAATGGGGATTGACTTTCTAACTTTCCTTGTATACTTTCTAAAGCTTGATTAGAGATCACAATACAAGAAGAAACTCGACAAAAGGATAACTTACGTTTCGTGCAAAAAGAATCGGATTTTTATAAGAAGGCGACTTGAATCATCATAATGTATAAATTAGTTCCTTAAGACTTGTTGAGTTACCAAATCAGCTCTCTTACAACAAAATACTCAAATTCCTTCTTTCGGAGATTTAGAGTTCTATTTCTAGATTCATGCCGATAAGGAATAAAGAAGCCTTAACATACCTCGTTCTTTCCGAAGATTGCGCTTACCACAACTTGGACTTTCCTTTATTAAGTTAATCTACAACACAAGGGTATAATGAAGCTAATATTAGCTCTTAAACCTGCTGCAACACTCCCAAAACAGTAGCTAAACATTTCCCGGGCAGATTTACGTATTTTGCATTAATTAAAGGTGTATCGTCACACCTTTCTCCCCTTATCCAATACACATCACACACACACCAACCTACTGCCTACAATAATACAAAACACATCAAACAGCCCCTACACAACTCACCATGTCGAAATACAATAGCAACACATTGAACCCACGGCTTCCGATCGCCGTCCCGTGAGTTCTTAACAACAATTCAACAACAATTGTCCATCCGAACTTCAATCCAAAAATATTATTATGGGCAGAGTACTTACCACACTTGAAGGTGTGTTTTTATCCTCATTTTATTGATGCTTTAAAAGCTTAAGTACCCCCTACACATACACCAACAAGAGAAGAAGAAATCTCTTAATTGTTACACAATTTCTATGTGTTAAATCATAAGAAAGGGGCTGCCATAGTTCATGTCTTTCTTACCATAGGATATCCTAGCTATATGTAGTAGATTAATACCAAGATAACAAGTTGTTTAACTCACCTTAAGCTTCAATTAATCTTGGTCTTCTTAGAACCCTAAAGGGAGGGAAGGGCTGCCAAAAGGAAATGAGATAAGAGAGAATTTTCCAG